>PVKY010006475.1:0-15934 GCA_004027775.1 Bradypus variegatus
TGGTTTTCATGCTACTTACACCAAATACACAAATACAAAATTTCATATCCCAATAAAAGCTGTGAAGGACACAGAGCAGGGTGAGGGAATGGAGTGAGATTCAAGTAGATGGAGCAAGATACAAGGGTATTTTTGTTATGGTCAGGGATTTCCTGTCCATGGAACTGACTTTTGACTGAAGGGACAGATGTGTAACTTACTGGAATCTGCTTAGGGATCACATGTATTAAGCAGGGTCAGTGAGCCTGGAGAGAGAGCTTGGGACTGGTCTGTGAAGAATTTTTATACCATGTCTGAAATAGAGGACTTTGTCCTATAGATAGCTGAAGCAAATAGGCAAAGTCAGCACCTCCTTCTACCACAACCAGCATAGCCCTTAAAATGTTCTTAAGGAAGAAAAAAAAAACAAAACTCTGAGGCTGTAAGAGTTTCTTTGGCTGTTGTAACAAAAGACCACAATTTTAAGTGGCTTAAAGCAAGCCATATTTATTATCTTACCATTACGGAGGTCAGAAGTCAAAGATGGGTCTCACTGGGTTAAAACCAAGGTGTAGACAGAACTGGTTCCTTCTGAAGGCTCCAGAGGACAATCTATTTCCTTGCCTTCTCCAGCTTCTAGAATCATCTGCACTTCTTGGCTCATGGCCCCTTCCTTCAGCTCCAAAGCCATCAATGATTTGTAGATTCTTGCTCACATTACATCACTCTGACTGTCTGTCTTTCCTCCCTCCCTCTTACCCCTTTTCACGGACTCCTGTGATGACATTGGACCACTCAGGTAATCCAGACTGCTCTCTCTTCTCAAGATCCTTGACTTAATCCCACCTGCAAAGTCTCTCATGCCAGGCAAGACAACATATTCACAGAGTCTAGGTATTTAGACATGGACATCTTTTTGGAGGGTGGGCATTATTCTATTCACAGAAGCCACACTACTAAGTCTTAGGCATGTCCTTCAGGTTCTGCCCTCCTCCTTCCACCCAACCTCCTGCTACCTGAGAACTTTCTTATCCCATCGTTGTCCTGGCTGCTTCATTCCCATATTTCCCACCCCCTGTCCCTTCAGAAGGAGCTGTAGACACTCTAATTGGACTTGTAGTTTGGATTCTCCACTGAAGGCTTTGCTCTATCTCTTCTTCTGGCCCCACCTGAGCTGGAGGGCAATGGAGCCTGCCTCAGAGGTCCACAGAGCTGCCTCCTGAACACACCTCCACCTGCTCCCTGGTTCCTGCCAGTCCAGTGGGTGTGGATGAAGAGGAGGTACGAGAAGGTCATGGAGGGTGGTCAAGAGAGCAGATGAGAGTGTGGCAATTTTCAGAGCCATTAATCAGTTCAATATGCCTGAAGTGCATTTGATGATGGGCTCTTGGAAGATGGAGAGAGAGAGAGAGAGAGAGAAATGAGGAGGAGGGAGAGAAGAACTGAAGTGGCTCTATTAAGGAATTTGGATTTAGTGATGGAGCTAAGAAGTCCAAAATGGAGCTCACTGGGGTAAAACCAAGGTGTGGGCAGGGTTGGTTCCTTCTATAGGCTCCAGGGGAGAATCTGGACACCAGACACCTTTCATCACGGTGACGGAGCTCTCAGTTCAAGCCCATTAGAGACAGAGCTCCTGGTGCAAGAATCAGAGTGCAAGGAGAAAGGAAAACCTGAAGCCTATTCATTAAGTCTTGTGGCTTCATCATTAGAATTTGGACAGGCCAATTAAACCAGATATATTAAGTTCACAATTGTCATCAACACTCAAGCTGTGTGATTCTCCATGAGGAATTAAATTTTGCTTGAGACTCCAAAATTGTTTTCTTAAACATATGTTTATATTTTTTCTTGTCTTCCCTTCAGTCTACTTTTCAGTAAATCTTTGTCCTGTGCCTGAGACTTATTATGTTATGAAAAAAAGAGAAAAATGCATAAGAAAACTGAACACAAAATCCAGAGAACTCTTGATGAGACACTAGAAGGCATACTTTTATTTAATCAATCAATATGCAAGGGAATTCCTTTACAAAGATGTCAGTGGATGTCATAGGAAGAGAGGAGAATCATCAGGGATAATTTTAGTAGGTGCCCCACATGCTATTTCCTCTCTGGGCTCATGCACTCGGAGCCTGTGTGCAAGTTTAATGAATTATGTCACCCTTCAACATATTTTAGCATGGTTATAGCCTGCTGACTATAAACAGACTCCCACAATCTTCAATCACTTGAAAATTAATTTCTGCAGTGGAAGCAAATTTTTAAAATGGACTCAAAGAAGCTACTCTATCTGGAGACCAGGTGTCTAGGAGAGCCAGTCTTCTTAAATGTGGGTTATATCATAAATTGTTGCAGCTGAGATGGCTTTGGGGTTGTCCCGCTAATTGTATATAAGCAAGGGAAATAGGGAAGATGTGAGTGATACAAGCTGGTAAGCAATACCTGACTATGAGGTATGCAAACAACACGGTGGGGACAGGAGAGAGTGTCAAGAGCGCCCAAGAAGTCTAGAAGACACATGTTTGCCCAGCATTGAGGAGCAGGTTTTGTTTGTTGACAAACAAATGGAGACAACACTGCAAGTAAATTCATGGAGTCAAAGAATGAAAGACAAGAGGCAGGCACATGGAGAGACATATCATTGAGTTTGGGTGTAGAGAAGGGTGAGTTATGGAAAATAGGTGAGAAATGTAAGAAGGCTTTCACTATTAGAGCTAGGAAATGATTAAGAAGTGCAGACTTTATTCTAGTGAAATCAGGAAGCCACTGAAGACGGTTGATCACGGCTTTACATGAGTAGGAAAAGTCCAAAAAAAGTAATCTCTTTACAGAGTTCCTCACACCTAATACCATTTTTAAATGTCACTTCTGCACTGAATGTTAACATATGTGGGAAGGATATTTTTGCTCAGTTTTGCTTGGTGTTTTGAGTTCTTTGGGGATCAACTTTGATCCATGAAATATTATCTGAGGGAGGTAGCTCAGGGCACATCCAAACCCCAGATAGGAAGCTTTGAGCTAGGATCATAACTTTTGACATGTACACATATTCCTAGACAGAATTAGGGAGAAGATGACTTGTCTCACCTTCTGTCCAGTCCCACTTTTATATAAAGGTATCTCAAAATATTTGATTCTAAAATTTTTAGGCAAACCAAATTTCCACTGAGTCATCCATAATCAGTGTCCATGCTGATTTTAGTAAATTTTCCCACAGAACTTTAGGGGGTTTCACCACTGCTTGCTAGGTTGCCTTCCAGTTCTGTGGGTCTATGAGTCCATGTGAACATAGCTAAAACTGTGGGCTGCTGAGAATTGTATCTTCTGTTAGGTGGTGCATGCTTTGAGTCATGAAGAAACCATAGCATGTTCTCTGTGATCTGGGAAGGCCTCATACTTCTGTGTCCTGGTTCTTATTTCCTTTTGATTTAATGTAACAACTTGCATATGCTAGCTTTTCAAAAACTCAAGTTGAAAGGTTTAGTATATCAAATCGGAGCTATAAAAATGAAAGGAAATATTAAAGGAAAACAATGGTGCTCCAAACCCATCTCCTTCCTGCCATCTATATAAGCAGAGTTTCAGTCCATTTTTCTCTCTCTTGAAACTCACACCTTACATATATTCTTACGTAGATTGTAAGTTAATCATTTCCATCCCCAAAGGCACAATCCATAGGATTCAGAGAGCAGAAGTTCAATTAATTTTGGCTTCAAACTGATCTTCCCTGAAGGAAAGAAGTTCAGAACTGCACTTTGGCTGAGAACTCATTAACGTTTTCTATCTTTTAAAGCACCACCATTGCTAATGGATTTATCAGCCTACAGTACAAACTGCCTCTTGAAATACTTCAGTGAATTTTATTTTAAGTATTTAAACTATCTAAGTATGCACATTCCTCTCTGCAATCTAGAATCCAAATTTTTAGATTTTCCAAGACAGTGGACCTTGAAGACTTTTGTTTGGTTGGTTTTGTGTGTGTGCATGGGGAGGGGGAGGCAGAGAGAGAGGGAGAGAGAGAGAGTTGGAACTTTTTTTTTCCCAATGGTGGAGAAACAGATGGTGTTACTCAAGCCATTTTTTTTATTTAAATAAAATAGCTGCAAAGAGCACAAGAGCAAAAGTAGGAGAATATTTGGAATCAGCCTCAGGTCTCTCTGTTTTAACATGGCCTTTGTCCTTTCCCAAGGCCAGTTTATACAGTTTATAAAAAAGTCATGAAAATGCACTTCTCTGAATCAACTACACCCAGGGTTTGCAAACTAATAACCATCTGCCCAGTGGTTTGCAAGGGACAGCTGTTTGAGACAGCTGTTTACAGTTAAAGACATCAACTGTGTTTAGATGGTGTGTCATCATTTTCTTAGGAATCCATTCCTGGGACTTATTTTCTCAAAGTTAGGAGCCAGTTGTTGTTTAATACCCCAGCCCACACAGGTCAGAAAGCTGGACATGCAAAATTGCATTTATATTGGATCAGTTTGAAGCACAGAAGAGCATTCTTTCAAAAGTATTTTGCTTTCCTCTTTCTTGAGCAAATTGTATTTGTTGAAGTAGTTTTCCCTCTTGTTTTCATTAAAATTAGCAACTTTTACCCAGAAGGATCTCATCAAAAATGTGTCACATTTTCTCTTGAGCCCAAGGGTGAAATGGAATATTTTTCTATTCATTCTGTTTTCTATTCATTCTGATTCATTTTCAAAGAAATTGCCTTTTCAAAGTCTCTTAGGAGACAAGTATTTATTTACATGTCCTGGGCATAATGTGGATTAAAAACAACTATAAAGGTCAATATAATTTATAATACAAATAGGGAGACATTCTTACAAAAATGTGAACGAACTTGTAAGTAAGAGCTGAGTGTGAGAATGGGCACACAAGCTGACAAATTCCCAATGAAAACCTACATCACTGGGTGGAATACAATATCATTACCCAAACCTCAGTGGATTTGAGCCATTTTTCATTTGAAAGATAATATCCAAATGAAGGTGTACTGGGAGGTAAGCTGCCAACCATCCTCCCTCATCCAAAAGATCAGTAATCTAGTAAAGAAAGAGATTAGAAGAGAGAAGTGAAATAGATTCCCATTAATGCACAAGAAATAGAAGGAGAGGCTCAGCTGGAGGTGAGCAGTCATAACCAGACAACTGGTATACCACAGTATTTTCCATGTGGCATGTGTCTCAAACAGGAGGTCAGCATGGCAGTGCAGCCACCACACATTAAGGACCAACCAGATAAGCTTCACTTTCAAGCAATACCATAAGCCAAGATAGAATTCTGCCTATCAAAAAGGGGAGAGGGGCACTTGAAGACAAAGAGGAAAGGGTTATCTGTGAAATAGATCCATTGCATATGCATGAGAAATACAATGAAATCAACACATGTTGTATAGATGTGAAAAACCAAGGTTCATGAAGCTTCAGCTTGGCAAATCTCCAATGACACCCTTGAAAGATCAAGTCAGCGAAATGGAAGACAAACTTGGGAAGTTCCAGACTCAGAAGGAAAGCTTAATGTGATGAAAACGGTGAGAGATTTGTTGTGGTTTCTTTTTGGCTTTGTTGCAGTGTGAAGAAGAGATTCAGCCAATCCATATAAGAAGAATCACCCAAGAAGACAAGAATAATGAAGCAAAAGGAAGCACAGAAGAAATAGTAGAAGAAAAATTTTCTGAGCTAGCAAAAGACTAGAGTTAACAGATTAAAGGGAACCTTGCTGAATTCAAAGAGATATGAAATACATAATCAATTGCTTGTAAACTTTAATTCAAATGACAAATGACAAATGGCATAACTGTAATGGAAACTCAAGAGGCACAATATATTTAAAATTGTAAAATAATAAACTAGGTCTAATAAACATGGTATGCTGGTTTGGATATATTATATCTCCCCAAAAAGCCTCGTTCTTTAATGTAATCTTGTGGGGGCAGATTTATTAGTCTTTTGATTAGGGTGGAAACTTTTGATTGAGTGTTTCCATGGAGACGTGACTCACCCAACTGGAGGTAATATTTTTGATTAGATATTTCCATGGAGGTGGGGCCCTACCCATTCAGGGTAGGTCTTGATTAGTTCACTGGAGTATTCAAGAGAGAAGCTAAGAGCCAACACAAACCCAGATGCTCACTGACACTTAGAGATGGTTGGAGATGCAGACAGAAGGATGTCTGGAGATGCTAAGCTAAGAGATGAAGCCTGGAGTTTGCCCCAGAGACACCAAGAGAGACCCAGAGACATTTTGGAAAAAGCCAATTTGAAAAGCAACCTGGGAGCAAGGGACCAGCAGTCACCAGCCCTGTGCTTTCCCAGCGGGCAGACGTGTTCCAGATGCCATCGGCCTTTCTACAGTGAAGGTTTCCTCTTGTTGATGTCTTAGTTTGGATGCTTTTAGAGCCTTAGAACTGTAACTTTGTAACCTAAATAAATCCCCTTTATAAAAGCCAATCCACTTCTGGTATTTTGCATAATGGCAGCATTAGCAAACTGTAACACATGTAACATGGGTACAATTTGGGTGGTGGATGGGAGTGTTGAGGGTTTGCACCCTCCAATACTTGCAGGGTCTAGCAAGAAGCTCAAGAGTGACTTGGAGTTCCTAGGCTGAGCTGCCATCCCAGGTAGGGTATTTTTTTTGTAATGGAAATCTCCCAACATAACAACTCTATAATTGAGGAATTTTGTTAAATTAGAAAAAGATTAAACACTTTCAAACCACATAAACTGGCAAGCTCTGCATCACCCTCATACTGCTGGTTCATGCCCTCTGCCTTGCCCCTCTGTCTTCCCCAAGACCCCCACTTCCAGCAGACGCTAAGCTCCCTCTCGCTGTGTGTGCCACTTCGAATATATTGTGTCCCCCGAATGTTGTTATCTTTGATTTAATCTTGTGTGGGCAGACGTTATCAGTGTTGATTACATTGTAATTCTTTGAGTGTTTCTGTGGAGATGTGCCCCACCCAGCTGTGGGTGATGACTCTGATTGGATAATTTCCATGGAAGTGTTATCCCCACCCATTCGGGGTGGGTCTAAGTTGAATCACTGGAGCCATATAAATGAGCTGACAAACAGAAGGAACTCAGTGCAGCTGAGAGTGAAATTTTTTTTGTATTTCCAGCTCTTTTATTCCTTTAACATCTAACAACAACAAAAAAGATTTCCCAAAGTTTAAAAATATATTGAAAAATATGCAGTTTCATATTTACAAATCACATGAGTTCATTTTCCAATATCATACAAACATTGCTATAGAAACAAGGCAGAGAGGCATGATGTGAAGTACTGACTCTTGGATGCAAAGGGTAATGGACATGTCCTCATATTCAGCTACCTTTGTTGTTATCTTAATACATAAATTGTTAGGCACCTGAGAGGAAGACTTTATGGAACATAAACTTCAACACCTTCTATTTTGCTGGATCCTACTATTTTCAAAACTCACTGCATTTTAAATCTTTTTACAACTTCATCCACAGCTAAGCTACTTTTATTCTATCATTATTCTAAATGATCAAAATATTAACCATGTAAACTGTTAATGCATACATGGATCTAAAAACCATACAACTGTTGAGTTAAGTTGTACAGGATACATATTCAAACTCAGGAAATTCCCTAGTGCTTTGTAAACAATCTAAATTTTACTTAAAGGGAGGTCGCAACTCTTCAATTTCCATGCTCTGGACTTTAAAATAAAAACAAAAACATATTTAAAAATGACAGACAATAATTGTATTTTATAAATTAATCAAGAAACCTAAGATAAAAAAATTCTAAATTAGTTTTATTTGTATTTAAAAATACATAGGAAATTCCGCATATGCCCATGATTGAGCTTATTTTCAATACACATCACTTCAATTTTCATGACATGGTTTGTTCTGACAAGTCCTTTCTCAAGCTGAACACCAAAGTGGGGAAACGCTTGTGGATTTCCAACTGGCTCTGATGCCAGCAATGCCTGCTGCATACTGCTTCCTTACTAATGATGATGGATAACTTTCATCTGGCTTTTATCAGTTGAACAGTTTTCTGACCATAATGATGGTATCTGTAAGCAATGCAGCTGTGGAGAAAGCTGTAAAACACCGGTCTGAAGATAAACGCTGTCAACATAATTGAAAACCGGAGCTGCCAAGGAGGCTGCCACCAATCTAAGAGGACTGCTGCATTTACCTTGCTGATGAATGTTGGTTTTAACCTAGCAGTGGCATAGCAAGGATTGAAATATTTAGCAAGTGTTCGCGGTGTTGGAAGAGTTTGATATCTGACATAAAAAACAGCAGCAATCAACATTACATCTCTTGAAATGATCCTGTAAGTAAGTGAAACTGTAATAAGATCTGCATTGGTCAAGCTAATATACAAGATACTGGTAAGTATTTTATCAGCAAGTGGATCAAGGGCCCTTCCCAAAGCTGATTTTTGATTGGCCCAGCTTTGAGCAATAAATCCATCCAACAAATCAGTTAGACCAGCTAAAGCAAAAACTCCTAGTGCAATATTAAAATCTTCTTCAATAATCAAATAGCCCAAAACTGGGGCCAAGCCAATTCTCGTCATAGACAACATATTTGGGATTGTCCATGGGTTTTCATACAAGCTGGCGGTGCTTGCCGGGCCCCACTTGGATTTCCCAGGCTGCGATGCCTGAGCTCGTGGCTTCGTGGGCAGCCCCAGGCAGCTGCAGGCCAAGCGTGGCCATGCGCAGCCACCAGCGCCCCACAAGGAAGCCCAAGCAGGGCCCCGCGGGCACGCCTCCCACCACGCTGTGCCCCCTCACCCAGGCGGCGCCATGCAGCAACCCCCATGAGCCACGCACCATGCACCAGGCCAGCATGGCCCTGCAGCCGCACTGCGCGAACACCAGGGACGAGAGCGCAGCAGCCCCGGGTACTGGCGATGCGCTTCTCCATCGAGTCCCAGCAATTATGAGGAAGCTCAGCCTCTGCCTTCCCCATACTAGTTTTCAAAAATCAGCAAGCTCTGCCGAGAGTGACATTTGGAAGAGGAGCTACAGCCAAGAGGGACACTTTGAAGAAAGCACAGGAGCTGCAGATGAGAGACAGTCTGAAGATGGCTGTTGAAAGCAGACTCTTGCTCTGGAGAAGCTAAGAGGGGAAAAATGCCTCAAGAGCAACTGAGAGTGACATTTTTGAGGAACTGCAGCCTAGAGAGGAATGTCCTTGGCGAAAGCCATTTTGAAACCAGAACTTTGGAGCAGACACCAGCCACATGCCTTCCCAGCTAACAGAGGTTTTCCGGATGCCACTGGCCATTCTCCAGTGAAGGTACCTGATTGTTGATGACTTAACCTTGGACACTTTATGGCCTTAAGACTGTAACTGTGTAACCAAATAAACCCCCTTTATAAAAGCCAATCCATCTCTGGTGTTTTGCACTCCAGCAGCATTAGCAAAGTAGAGCACTATGCCACTCCTCACCCTGCTCTTGTCTTCTGTTTATGAGGATCACACTGTATCTTCTTGCCTGTAGTACCAACTTTTTTCATTTTCTGTAATATTGTCATCTTCTTGGCTTCTCCGTTTGGATGCCCATCTGCCACCTGAGATAATACACCCCAGGACCTGGTACCAAGTAGAGTGACAAGACAGGAAACATGTACCTAATATTTTTATCCCAGTTCTTCTCTAGGTTAGGCAAGGCATCTAAAGGGAGAAAAATTGCTCTGCCTCATAAAGTGGCAGTAATTGGGGATTCATTTCCTGGCAACTGAGATGGTGGCAGTTGTGGAAAGGGGCAATATGATTTTTGTGGAAAAGGGTTCATTCGATGTTGCGTGGTCACCTGGATGTTCAGCATTGTCTATGATACATTCACCTTTGTGAAGGGGAAGGAATAAAGGGGAGTAGGGGAAATGATGGAGAGGTTCTGTCCACAGTTAATCTGAAGCAGAAAGGACATAGAAAAGCCAGTACAGGGGGTGGGAATAGATGGTTGAGAATTGAGCCAAGAGCAGGCATTTGGAGAGATGAGTCGTGGAGCACATAAAAAGCAACCCCCTTCCTTTCTGCTTGTTGATCCCATGACACATCCAGATTTTGTCACAAATGTTTGAAGAGCACCCGGAGTCCCTGTTAATACAGAATTACTTAAGTTAGCTAATTTGGGTTAAGAGAAAGGTTACCTCAAAAGTTGAGAAGACTTGAAGCACCCAGACATCATCTGTAAATGCAAATCAGATAAACTGCCCTCTTAGGCTCTGCTGATGGCTTAGAGTAAAACCCCAAGACTTTCTTAAGACATTTGAGGCCTTTCCAGAGATGGAAGCTGCCCACTTTTTCAGGTGACCACCTTTTCATCAGTTCCCTCAATCAGTGTTCCTCAAACCAGCCAATTATGTCCCAACTCCCCAGGGACATTTGCCAAAGTCTGGAGACATTTTTGGGGTATGCTACTGGCATCAAGTGGTTAGAGACCAACAATGCTCCTAAACATCCTACAATGCATAAGACAGCCCTTCCCCCACCACAACCACAAGGAATTATCCTGCCTCATATGTCAATTTTGGGAAGGTGGAAAAACCTTGCCCTAAACCCATGAAGTTGTCTTAAGCACCAAACTTGACTTGCTTAATCCTTTCTTCCAAGCCCTGCTCTTGTACCTGGCTAAATTCTGGTTATTCATCTATTTTGGTTCTTCCTTTCCTATGGGTGTCTCTACCAAAACTTGAGTTCATCACCCTTCTTATTCACAATCATGGTGAGACCCTTCTTTTCTCAGTATGCTTCTTCCCCCTTCACCCAGATTGTGCTTGCATTCCCATCACCCCAGCAGGCATGCTGTGTAATCTGTTTGACATCTGTCCTTCTCTGTGCCTGTAAAATGAGCCAAGTTACTTTGTGAGTATGTGTTTTTCATTTATATAAATAGCATTGTGCTATAAATCACATCCCATTTCTTAACTGCTTTTCATTCAACAAGATGTTTCTAAGACCTAATCATGTTGCTGAATATACAACTATTTTGCTGACTATAACCGCCATGTATCTGTCCATAGCGTGCATCCACTGTGTTTTACCACCTTTGAAGTGATTCCTATCTAAGGGCATCTCAATTCCCCAAGGCCAAGTGAAACATCCTATCTGTATCTCCTTATACACTTTTGAAAGAATTTCTACCTAGGAGTGGTATTGGTGGGACATGGGACATCCAGTCATTTAGCAAAAGCTAAGCTTTTGGTTAGATTTTCTGCAGAATGGCTGCCACCAACAAACAGAAAAACTCCCATCAGCTCATGCCCCTGAGAACATTTGGTATTTTCCAGCTTTTTACGTTTTGCAATACTGATAGATACAAAAAAAAAGTCTCTCATTTTCCTTTAATTTGCAATTCTCAGATCATACGTGAGTTTGAGTTTCTCTTCAAAATTTATTTGTCAGTAGGGCTTACTTTATTTTTACATTGCCTATTTGTATATTTTGCCTGATTCTGTATTGGCTTATGGTCTTTTTTCCTCTTAATTTGAAAGAATCTTGTCTATATTCTAGGTACTCCATTTTTTTCTTGGATTTGGGTATCAAAAATAATTCCTCTCATATGATCATTTATTGTTAACCTTGTCTGTGATGCAATTTACAGGAGAGAGCCTTAAGTTTGATGTAGTAAAATTTATCAATTATGTATCTCATGGTTTGTGCTTTCAGAATCATGTTTAAGAAATCTTTGCCCACTCCTAGGCCAGAAAGATTTTCTCCTTTATTTTCTTTTACGTAAAAATTTTCTTAATTTTCTTTTACTGGCTTTATGATTTGATCTTTAATTAACTTAACTCTTTAGTCCATTGTGGTGGTTTGAAGCTCTGTGTACCCCATAAAAACATGTTCTTAATCCTACTCCATTCCTGTGGGTGTGGACCCATTGTAAGTGGGACCTTCTGATGAGGCTACATCAGATAAGGTCTGGCCCAGCTCATTCAGGATGGGTCTTAATCCTATTGTTAGTATCCCTTAAGCAGAATGAAATTCAGCAGAGAGAAAGAGAGAAATCCACAGGAAGACAGAAGTTGAACATCATCAGAACCCAGGAGAGATGGGAGAGACCAGGATATACTGCCGTGTGCCTTGCCATGTGAGAAGCTAAGGGCCACAGGTCACTGGAAGCCAAACCCAGAACACACAGTCTTTGGGGAGAAAGCATCACCTTGATGACACCTTGATTTGGACTTTTCCTAGCCTCAAAACTGTGAGCCACAAAACCCCATTGCCTAATCCATCCCTTTGCATGGTATTTGCTTCAGCAGCCCAGGAAACTAAAATATACATCTAAGGATCATTTTTGTGGATATTTAAACTGTAGCCCTAGCTTTGTTTTACTTGATACAGTGAACTAGGTTTTTGAAAACCATTTTCTAAACAATTATTCTTTTTGATGTGTTATGTCCTATTTCTCAAACATTAAAAGTGCATACAGAGGTTGTGCTGATTCTGGAAACTCCATCTTATTCCATTTTTCTATGTGTCAGTACCATAAATTTCCCCCAGTAGCATAAATTTTCTTCCTACTGTGTCTCTTAGGAATGCTTTAATATCTGTGGAATAAATAAACCCTCTTTGCTTTTTTTTAATTCCCCTTAAAACTTACTTAGTTCTTCTTAAATGAATTTAGTTTCATGTATCTTCCAGAATTAGTTTAAATAGCTTTTCAAAAACTTAACATTTTAATTGGCAATCTTTCAAATTATACATTGATTTGTGAGAGAATTCTCTTCATCTTAACCTGAGTTACCTCAAAAGCAGAGTGTGATGGACCAAAAAAGTTAAGCTCACCTTATCTAATCATGTGATGTGATTAGGTAAGATGAATCAAACTGGAGTAGGGTAGTATGCCAGTTTAGATGTATTATGTTCCCCAAAATGTCATGTTCTTTGATGCAGTCTTGTCGGGGCAGATGTATTAGTATTGATTGGGTTGGAATCCTTTGATTGTTTCCATGGAGATATGACCCACCCAACTGTGGGTTAGATTATTTCCATGGAGATATGGACCCTGCCCATTCAGGGTGGGTCTTGATTTAATCACTGCAGTCCTATAAAAGAGCTCACAAACAGAAGGAGCTCAGAGCAGCTGAGACTGACATTTTGGAGAACAACTGAGAGACAGTGTGGAGACGGCCACTGAAAGCACATTTACGCTAGCCCAGTTTGCTCCAGAGAAGCTAAGAGAGGACAAAACACCCCAACAGCAATATTTTGAAGAATGCACAGGAGCTGAGAAAGGAGCTGGAACACAACTTGGGATCAGCAGATGCCAGCCTCGTGCCTTCCCAGCTAACAGAAGTTTTCCAGATGCCAATGACCTTCCTTCAGTGAAGGTATAGTTGAGTTGATGTCTTAATTTGGACATTTCCATGACCTTAAGACTGTAGCTTTGTAACCACATAAACCCCCTTTACAAAAGCCAATCCATTTCTGGTATTTTGCATAATGGCAGCATTAGCAAACCAGAACGGGTGGGTTCTAATCCAATGTGACTTGAGCTGATAAGAAGAGGAAATTTGGAGCATAGTCAGGAGGAGAGAGAACAGGATAGAAAGTGAATCAGCCATGTGACAAGGGCAGGGATTTAGCTGTGGGTCACCAACAATCCACTGCCAGAATGCTACAGACTTCGGAGCAGGCATGACCTTCTGATACCTTGATTTTCAAACAGTGGTAGAGACATAAGATCATTAGTATATTCCTCATGCAGTAGAGGCTTGCGGAAGCATATATTTGATGGAGGAGCTTCAGCCCAAAGGGATCATCTAAGCCCAGAAAAAGAAAGAAAGGTCCTTCCCCCAACTACAGATCACATCTCCTCTGCATGCCTCAGCTCTCTCTACTGCCCATTCTGTTCTCCTTTGTGCATGTCCACCATCTCCGACACAAGACTTTCTCCATCTCTAATGCCCCCTGTTTTAGTTTCCTTGGCTGCTGAAGCCAGTGCCATGCAATGGGTTGGCTTAAACAATGGGGATTCATTGGCTCACAGTTTTGAGGCTAGAAGAAGTCCAAATGAAGGTGTCATCAAGGTGATGCCTTCTTCCTGAAGACTGGCATTCTGGGGCTGGCTGCAGGTTATTCTTGCTCCTTGGCTTCTTTGTCAAATGGAAATACACATGGCAGCCTCCCCTGGCCTCTCCCTTCTCTTCCAGGTTCCATTGACCGTCAGCTTCTTGCTTCCTGAGGTTTTGTCTCTGCTGTCTGAATTTCACTCTAGTGATAAAGGAATCCCATAATAGGATTTTTGAGTTGGGCCCCACCATAACTGAAGTAACCTCATTAAAAGGTCCACACCCAAAGATTTTATATTTTAGCCATTTTAAGTGTACAATTCAGTAATATTAGTTACCTTTACAATGTGTACTACTATCACTCCATCCATCTATTACTAAACCTTTTTCATCACTGTAAACAGAAACTCTAAACCCTTTAGGTATTAATTCCCTATTCTTCCTTCCTACAGCCCCTGGTAACCTGTAGCCTACTTTCCATCTCTGTGGGTTTACTTATTCTAGATATTTATATAAATGCAGTCATGCAATATCCATCCCTTGCGTCTGGCTTGTTTCACTCAGTATAATTTTTTCAAGATTTATCCCCATTGTAGCATGTCTCAGAACTTCGGAACTGGTTTGCTAAAGCTGCCATTATGCAAAATACCAGAAATGGATTGTCTTTTACAAAGGGGATTTATGAGGTTACAAATTTACAGTTCTACAGCCATAAAGGTGTCCAAACTAAAGCATCAACAAGAGGATACCTTCACTGCAGAATGTCCAATGGTGTCCAGAACACCTTTTTCAGCTGGGAAGGCACATAGCTGGCATCTGCTGGTCCTTTGCTCTCGGGTTCTGGTTTCTAAATGGCTTTCTCCAAAATGTCTCTGGGCTTCTGTCTCTCTCAGCTTCTCTCTTTCAGCTCTCTGCTTATTCTCCCAGGGCATTTCTCTCTAAGCATCTGGGGGTCCTTTCTTGGCTTCTCCAGAACAAACTCTGGGCTTCATCTCTTAGCTTAGCATTTCCAAACATCTTTCTGTCTGCATTTCCAAGCATCTTGGTCTATGTTGGCTCTCAGCTCTGTTAAGGACTCCAGTGATATTAATTAACACCCACCCTGAATGGGCAGGGGCCACACCTCCATGGAAATAATCTAATCAGAAGTCCCACCTACAGTTGGGTGGGCCACATCTCCATGGAAACAACCTAATCAAAAGATCCCACCCACAGAAGGTCTGCTCTCACAAGATTGAATTAAAGAACATGGTCTTTTCTGGGGTACATAACAATTTCAAACTGGCACATAAGGGTAGATCACATTGTTTATCCATTCATCAACTGATAGACACTTGTGTTGTTTCTACCTTTTGTATGCTCTGAATAATTGCAAATAATGAACACTGGTGTTCAAGTATCTGTTTGATTTCCTGCTTTCAATTAATCAGATCATCTTTTCATGCTCACATCATCTCCCTCCTGCCTCCTTCACACATGTTGATTGATCTCACGACAGCTTCCTCCTGGCTCTATGGCTTGTTGCTTACTTGCAAATAAAGCATCATGATGCAAATATTCTAAAACTTGGTGTTCTCTGGTCAAAAAGAGCTTACAGCTAAGGTAACCCAAAGGAGAGCTACCGTTATCTCTAGTTTAAACTTCCTTTTATTTAATTAAATAAGTTTAAATTTAATTAAATTTAATTAAAACTATTTAATTAAAACTATTCTTGCATGACAGAGTCCAAAAGAACAGATGTTTCCATGGTAAGGTTACAGTATCATCAGCTGTGGTCCCACCACCATGACATGGGATTTGGGTATGCAAATTACCCCCAAAATTAACATACATCATCATGTGCTAGAAGAACTCTGATGTCAGTATTGAACCTGCCCCTAGAGGTGAGGATGGAATGTTTTAAATATTCATAAGTTTCATAAATTTGTCCTTTTATGT
>PVKY010006476.1:0-15934 GCA_004027775.1 Bradypus variegatus
GGCTCGTGTCTGCTTGCCTGGCCACCCTCTGCCCTGCAATGTCCCTAGCCTGTGGGGACCCCCAGAACCCATGCCTTCGTCCGTGAACAATGGCTGGGGCTCCCCACAGGAAAATGGGGGGGGCCTGCTCACCAACCGGGGAATGCCATGGATGGAAGGGGCTGCCCCCACTGCTGCCCCCTTGGCCCGGGAGTGTGGAGTTCCTGGTGGGGGGAGCCCCTGCACCCCCAGCCTCTGTGGAAGGCCCAGTCACTCCCCCAGCCCTGGGTAGCTACACAGCCTGGCAGTACGACTCTGGGGCTCTGTGTTTGCCTCCTGACCCTGCTGTGCCCCCACCTGCCCTCCCCCCCATCCCCTAAGTAGAGGTGGAGGTGGGACCCCGACTGACTGGTGGGATCACAGAGCCCCGGCAAGGGGGGGCCCTGACCCTGGAAGGAGCAGCTGACATGAGGGTGGGCATGGATTTGGGTGGCCTGGGGGGCTCCTTTCTACCAGGTAGCAGCCTCCTTGAGCAGGACCCCGACGCCCAGCCTCTCCTCCGCATGGCCGCCTCCTTGCTGTTTGCCCGGCCCTGGGGGTCAGGGCCCCATCACACAGCTGGTGGACCCCTTGGGTGAGTGGTGGAGCCTCCCGGGCTCTCCCCTGCGGCCCCAGGGAGGTGGGTGGGTGGGCCCCAGGCCTGCGCTCACCTGCAGTCACCTGCACTGCAGCCTTTGGGGGGGGGGAAGGCGAGGGGTGGGAACAGCCTGCTGCTGGGGACCTTCTGGAGGATGTTTCCTTCTCCCCCATTTGTGGGTCCCCTAGCAGGGGCTGGGGGCTTCGGGGCCTCTCTGATGGAAAGAGGCCAGGGCTGGTGACAGTGGGGATGGCACCTGTTCTCCCAGAACCCTCCGCGTCAGGTCCCGGCCTCGTTCTACCCTGCAGATGAGGTCAAGCTGGAAGCCGCGGGCAGGTCCCTCTGAGCCGGGGTCAGCCCCAGGGACCCGGCGGCGGCGTCAGTGCAACACACGGCAAGGGCCCGCCTCGGGGCCCAAAGCCCTGGATGCACACTGGGGTTCCACTTGGCACCCCCAGGCGGCCTCTGCTCAGAAAATGGAAACACTGAGTGGTGGCGAGTTCAAGAAGCGGCCTCAGGCATGGCCAGTGGGGACGGAAGAAGCTGGAGCCGCCGTGGGAGACAGGCCAGCATCTACGCAGAGAGTTAAACACACAGTCGTGACGTGGCAACCCCGCCACGAGGTGTGAACCCCAAAGAACTGCAGGCAGGGCTTGGACAGCCATCTCACACTGACACGCACAACGGCCTTGTTCACAATTGCCAACAGGTGGGAGCAGCTCAGGGGTCCACGAACCGGTGAATGGAGAAGCAAACTGTGGCCGCCCACATGGTGAAATATTACTCAGCCCTGAAAAGGAACGACACCCCATAGCACGTGACAACGTGGATGAAGCTTGAGGACGTCACGCTGAGTGAAACGAGCCCGACACACAAGGACACATGTCACACGGTCTTCTTATATGAATGTGTAGAAACAGCAAATCCATAGAGACAGAAAGTGAAAGAAGGCTCCGGGGCTGGGGCGGGCTGGGGGACAGGGGTGAGTGCTTAACAAAGGGGTGCAGCCTCTGTCTCGGGTGACGAGGGAGTTTTGGTGACTGGTGGAGGTGACGGTCGCACAGCGTAGTGAATGCAATTAAAGCCTCTGAATTGCACACTTAAAAAGGGTTAAAATGGGAAATTTCATATAATATATATTTTACCACAAAACAAAACAAAACAAAAATCCCCAGGCCCTTTGGCACCCATAGAGACCCGGGGATCTCGGGTGGCCCTGGCGGCTGCCCCCTCCCAGCCAGGACACGGGTCTTCGGGGGCCCCTCAGGTCCAGGCCTGCGAGGGGCCCTGGGGGGAGTGGGCCGCCCTGAGCTGGGGTCCCTCTCAGGGCAGGGAGATGCCCCAGCCTGGCTGCACCCCCCAGAGCCCCGGCCCTCCCTCCAGAACCCCTGCTCCCAAGCTGGGGCCAGGCCCAGCCCCCACCGGTTCTGACCCTCCTCTGGGTGCCACCACTGTGTCCTCATGCCCAAGACCAGTCTGGAAGCCACTGTGGCTGGAGAGCTGCCTTGTCAGCATGTCCCTCCCCCAGGGCAAGGCCCTCACCTGCACCCGGACAGGAACCCTGGCTAGGAGCCCACCACCCACCACCCACGTGCAACCCTGCAGCCCCTGGGCTGCTACAGGTGGGCAGAGAGTGGATGCACCTGTCTTGTCCATTCGAACTTCCCCAGCGGCTTCCAGGGCGGCTAGGCCTCGCTTGCTGGGGCCCTGGCTGAAGGACACGCGGGCAGCAGGGGGGCCGGTCAGGGCCCCACGGCCCCACCATCTCCCTCCAAGCCTGACCCCTGGCATGGGCCGTGCCCGGACGCCCCCTGGCCTGGCATCCCCCACGCGCCGCCCGGGGCAGGCCCTCCCTGCCCACACACCCTCTCCTGTCCTGTCCGTCCCACCTCCTGCTTAGCCCCCTCCCCTGGCTCTACTCGCCTCTTCCAGGGAGCCTCCCTGGCTCTTTCCTGTCCCAGTTTGGACCCCGTCCTCGCAGCGCTTCCTCCCCACGGCCTCTGTCCTAGAGACCCTGAGGGCCCCAGAGGAAGCGGACCTGAGCCGGCGGGCTTCACTCCCCCTCCTGATCCCACGGAACGCTGGTGGTCCCAGCCCCGTTCTCGGAGGCCGGAAAATCACAGGAAACGGGCAGCGAGGAAAAGGAAGTGGAGCCTCTCCGGGGAAGGCCGCTCCAGAAACGCGGCTGGCTGTGTCCATCCCCAAGGACCCTAGGGCAGGTTGGCTCGGCCAGCCCTAATGGGGGTCTCAGGGGGGTCCCTGGTAGGAGTGAAAGCAGGCCGGGGTGCCATGTGTCCAGGGGGAGGGCGGTGGGCCCCGGCTGGGGAGCAGAGCGAGGCCTGGGGGCGGCCGTGTCTGCAGGGGAGTGGACATGTCACAGAAGGCCGCAGCGGGGAGCAGGCAGGTACCCGGGGGCCGGGGAGGCTCCCGGCAACCTCCTGGCAGAGGTGGGGGTTGGTGGGGGTTTGGGGCCTCCGCCGGGGTGGGGCCGCTGCAGGAAGCTGGCCAGGCCTGGGAGGAAGGAAGTGCTCTGCAGCCGGCGAGGTCTCCACGGGCAGCCAACGGGCCCTTCCTGCCCTCCTGCCCCCAGGCCCCGCCTGAGGCTCCCCGGGAGCAGGACCCGGGCCCAGGCTTCCCGCCGACCACCTGCCTGGGGGCCTGCTGGCCGGAAGTCCAGTCCCACCCTCACCCCCTCCCGGGACCCAGGCCCCTCTCCTCTGCTCCCCTTCCCAGGCCCTGGGTCTGTGCCGAGGGGGCCATGAGGCCATGGGAGGCACCCTGGCCGGAGCCCGTAAGCTGAGAGCCTCAGGGACTGCCAAGACCCCCATTCCCCCTTAGCCCAGCCCCCGACACTCCTTCCTGGCAGCCTGTGGTGGGGAGTCTGCCGAGCCTCCAGCACTTGGAGAAAGCAGGGCGCACCTGTGGGCTGCTCCCCAAGACAGGGGGTTTCAGAGGCCTCAGCAGGCAGGCAGTGGTGACCCCAAAGGGGGCAGAGTAAACCATGTGTGTGACCAGATGCACTGAGCAGGGCAGGGAGAGACCCCATGGGGTGTCCTTGCCACCAGTGGGGTTCCCAGAAGGGGTGCAGGAAGCAGACCACAACGGGGTGAGGATTGGCAGCGGGCGCTCTCAGGCTCTGGGGGCTCCCAAAGGGCTTGCCCCACCTTCCCGCCCGGGCCGAGCCCCTGTCCTGCTGTCCTGCTGTCTTGGGCCAGGTTGGGGTGCAGGCGGCTGTGCTCAGATGCCTCAGTTTCCACTGAGCCGGCCGCCCACCTATTCCAGCGGACGGACACACCTGTAGGGGCACCTGAGTCGGGGACCCTGCCTGCCCTACCCACCTGTCACTTCTCTCTCTTCCCCTGATCCCAGCAGCCCTGGGGGATCCGGGAGGGGGGTGGGTGAGGACGGGGCAGGGCGGGTGAGGCAGACAAAGCCAGAATTTGGGGTCCCAGGGAAGCCATGCCGAGGCCTTTCCCAGAGCCCACCCGGTCCCCCCACTGGCCGCCATCCTGGGAGGGCCCCTGCCCCCCCCTCCGGGCCTTCTTTCCCTGCAAAGACTTTGAAGGATTTCTTAGAAAGAGCCGTTGGAGAGAGCCGCAGGCCCCGTGAGCTCCAGGGGGGCTCCACGCCCACGCAGCCCCCCCCCCCCCAGCCCTTCAAAGCCAAGGGCGAGAACCGAGCATCCAGGGAGCCAAGGGGGCCGGCCGGCCCAGCTCTGGCAATGCCCAGGAAAGATGCCCCCTCCTCCCGGCTCAGTGTTGGGATAGGCAGGGAGACAGCGACAGTGGGCCCAGGTACAGCAGCAGGCCCAGGTGATGGGGGGCCCTCCTGCAGCCCCAGGCCCAGGTGATGGGGGGCCCTCCTGCAGCCCCAGGTCCCCAGGCGCTGGTGTCCAGTAAGGCTGCCCGGCCTCAGTGAGGAGGTGGGACCCCCGGGGCCTGGCTGTGGCCTCAGCTCCAGCCGTGGGAACCAAGGACTTTGGCTGGGGGGCCAGGAGGAGAGCTCACACTCCAAAGATCACTGCCCCCCAGCCTCTCTCCCACATGATGTGAAGGGTCTCTGAGCACAGCGGGGGTCAGGGGAGGCTGGAAGGGAACCCCAGTGGGGTGGGAGCTGTCAGCAGGGGTTGGCGGCTGCCCTTGGTGGGGACGCCAGGCCCTGCTCTCCTCTGGGCTCTGAGGACCCAGGCCCGAGTGGTGGGTCCCAGGTTCCACTCGGCAGGCATGACAGCCTGGCACGGGAGCCACCTGCATGCACCTCCCACCACAGGCACCCACAAGCCTGGGCCCTGCCGAGGTTACGGGGCGTGAAAGCCAAGCTGGCTGGACACCTTGGCCCCCTGGGCTTGGGGGTCCCCGGAGAGCTGTGCTTCCTGCCAGGCTCGAGAGGCTCCGGGACAGCCCCTGGGCCCCCAACACTGGCCCTGCACAAACCAGCCCTTCGAACAACACCCTCAAAATCACCACTCAGGCCACAAAGCTGCCCTGTTAGAAGGGGCTCCCATCAGGCCTTTGGGTCAACAAGACTGAATTCAGCGGGCAGAGGAGGCCCTGGCATGGCTGCCGGCCACGAGAGGCATGTACCATCTGAGGTCCGGCCGCCTTGCGGTGAGCAGGCCCCAGACTCCTGCCCCAGATGTCTCCCCAGAACCGCCGTCCAAACTGGAGACCCCCAAACCCACCCCGTTCACCCCCAGCTGCTCCCGGAGCCCGAGGTGGGGCACCAGGCTGGGAGGGTCCTGCTTTGAGGAAACCCCTTCGGGGAGATCCCCTGGCGTACGCGGGCGGGGTGCACAGGGAGAGGCTCACCCACCAGGGGTCTCCCCGGCCCCTGCCCGGCATGTTTCCAGCGACTTTGTTGACACAGCTTTCCAGGAGTGCCCTGGAGCCCTGAGCAGCCCAAAGCACTCCTCTGTCTGGGCGCTGGGCGAACAGAGGCCGTTTCAGCAGCTGCCAACGGACACCGGCCACGGCCTGGGCACCTGGGCCGCTTCCTGGCTGGGACGTGCCTGGGCACCACGCACTCCTGGCCCCTGGGCAGCCCCGGGGGGCCGCCCTCTGCTCTGGCCTCCAGGCGGGGTGCAGGGGGCAGACCCTGGGCAGGTACCCCCACCCCCTCTCCCAGCCTTCTGGGGTGGCTCCGGGCTAACCGTTGCCCCCGTGGCTGATCTGAGCATGGGCCGGCCACACAGAGTCACTTGGCTGAGACGGAGATGCTTGGGGACGGAGCTGGACGCCGCCCCTGCGTGCCCAGGGTCCCCCAGCTCCTAGGGAGCAGCCCGAAAGGCACCCCCAAAGGCCCAACCTCCTCTGGCTCCCCTGCCAGTGCCCCAGCTGGCCTGGCTCTGCATATCTCACCCAGGGGAGGGATTGGGGGGGCAATGGGGGGGTCACAGCTACGTGACACACTGCCCCCCAAAGTCCCCATGGGATTCTCCACAGACATCACAATGGGCAGTGCCCCATAAAGTCCAGCGCACGCTCCCGGCCTCCCATCGCCCCGGCCGCTCCAGCCCACTCCGTGGACACAGCATCTCCCTGCTCCGGGGCTGACATGGAGGGGAGGGCAGGAGGGGCGCCGGGGCTGGGGGAGCCTCCCCTGGCCTTTACTGAAAGGCTTTGGGAAAGCAAACCTCGGCCTGCCCTGAAAGGAGGGCTGGGGGCTTGGGGCGCCCTCACAGGGCACCAGGAGACACATCAGCTGCACACACGCCCTCGCACAGGGCACGACTGGGCGAAGACTGCCACTCAGCTTGGCACCCCACATCCGGACCGTGGGGTTCCTACCTGTTGGAGACCCCTGTCCACTCTCCCAGCTCTGATAAGAAGCCTGAAATCTCTCCCAAAGACCCCTGGTCTGGTGGCAGTGCCAGCGAGACCCTCTAAGCCCCTAGACCCAAACTACCAAGGCCCCCACCTGCCTGACGCTCCCCCAAGAGGCCAGGTCAGTGGGGAAGACTCCTGCCCTGGCTCTAAGGTGTGCAGTCGGATAGAAAGTTCCGGGCCCTGTGGGCTGAACCAGCCTTGTGTACTGCTGTGCCCAGCGGCCCCTCACCACCCTCCCACCCCACAGCAGGCAGAGTCGGGTGCTCACTGGCTCCGGAAGGCCAATCCAAGGTGGGGAGGCGAAGGGTGGGCATGGCCAGACATGGGTGCTGAGGCCACGGCTGGCACAGCTTGGGGGCTTGGCTGGGGGGCTTGAGTCAAGGTGAACCGTCTTCAATGTCTCTGCTCCCGGCTGACTGAGCAACACTGCACACACCCCGGCACCCAGGGACAAACCTGAGCCCTTTGGGGCAGGTTTGGATGTATGTCCCCCAAAACTCCATGTTATTTGATGTAATCTGTGGGACAGATGTATTAGTGTTGATTAGGTTGGAATCTTTTGTTTCCATGGAGACGTGACCCACTCAACTATAGGTGATAACTCAGGTTGGATAATTTCCATGGAGGTGTGGCCTTGCCCATTCAGTGTGGGTCTTGATTAAATCACTGGAGCCATATAAACGAGCTGAGGAACAGAAGGCACTCAGTGCTGCCCCCAAGAGAGACATTTTGGAGATGGCCATAGAAAGCAGATTTTGCTAACCCAGAGTTTGCCTGGGAGAAACTCAGAGAACACCCCCAGACGCCTAGAGAGAAATGTCCTGGGAGAAAGCCATTTTGAAACGCAACCTGGGAGCAAAGGAAGAAGACACCAGCCACGTGCCTTCCCTGCTAACAGAGGTTTTCCGGTGCCCTGTTGTTGACGCCTTACCTTGGCTACTTTATGGCCTTAAGACAGTAACTGTGCACCAAATAAACCCCCTTTATTAAAGCCAATCCATTTCTGGTATTTTATATAATGGCTGCATTAGCAAACCGGGACACTGGTCCTCACGGTTCCCTGGAAGGAAAACCAGCATGGGGGAGCAGGCCCTGTGGTGAGCTCTGGGTGTTTCCAGCCACAGGGACCACTGCCCTGGGTGCCCTCCCCAAAGGACACGGGCCGGGCCCTCAGAGATCCCCTGGAAGCTAGTTGAGCCGGCACTGCCCATCTGTGTACCCTGGTCTGTTCCCAGTGTGGCTCCTCCTGTGCCTTTCGCCCACTGCTCTCCCGGTGCAGGGTCCAAGGCCCTTGCCTTGCTGCTGTGTGCCCTCCTTGGTGTGGGCGAGGGCACCCGGGAGAGCAGACATGCTGGGGTGGGATAAGGAGGTCTGCTTCTTGCCGCCGAGCCCCTTGGAGTTGCTGGCTGAGTGCATGTGAGTTCCGTTTACACTCGCATGACTGAGCCTGCCCCCTCCCCACGACCCTGCTCCAGCCTGGCCAGGGCCCAGCTTCTCACTGTGGTGGCCGCTGTCCTGCTGGCTGGAAAGCTGTGTGGGGGGGGTCTTGTTTGTTCTGGAAGACCCGAGAGCCAGGGCCCGAGCACAGCAGGGGCTGCCAGCAGGGTCTGGGGTCAGAGGTCAGCTGGCTGTCCTTCAAGCCTAGGCCCACCCAGAGCGAAGCGCCATCGCCTGAGAAGGGATCAGCGCCCCCAGACCCTCTGAATGGGGGCTCAGGGAGGGGCGGAACCAGGGGCCTTGAAATGGCCTGGGGGAGCCGAAAGGGCACGGATGGGCCTGAGCTGCCTTTTCGGATGCCAGGCTGGCACCATTGGGGCAGGACAGCTAATTCTCCTCCTCTTCGGGGCTTGAAATAGCCATGGCCTGGGCCTGCGATGGGCCCCCCTTGGCAGGCCCCATGGAGGGCCCAGAAAAGGCCTCAAGGAGAGCAGCCTGGGCCGGAGGGAGCTGGGCACGGGCAGAGCAGCTGGGGCTGCCACTCACGGCCGGGTGAGGCCGGCGAGATTGCAAGGGACAGCTGGGCACAGAAGGACAAAGGGGACACTCCCACCAGGAGGGTGAGGCCCGGGCGGGGAAGAAGGGGTGCCCATGGGGGGAGCCCTCCCTGCCCCTGCCTCTTCTCTTGGTCCCCTAGCCCTTGGTCAGTGTGGGGCCGGGGTCCCAGACCAGCCAGGGGGTGAGGCTGGTGAGAGCTCGGAAGAAGCCCCCGGCCCTCAGAGCAGAGCCCGGCCAGGCCCCTGGGCCTGACAGCTGGGGTGAAGGCCCAGTGTCCCACATGGCCCCGTTCACGGCCCCCCCACTGTGACCAGGCAGAGCCTGCACTGGAGTCTGAATGCTTGACCCTGCCCCCACTCCAGGCCTGAAAACCGGGGGGCAGGGGGGCCGAAGGCACTGGGCAGGGACGGCGGGAAACCGGAGCCAGCCAGCTGTCCCTCCCTCTTCACCTCGCTCCCCGCTTGTCACCTCCGTGCAGCCTGCCTTTTTTGGGGTCTGGGAGTGCCCAGTTGCCGCAGCTGCCCTTGGAGCCAAGTTCCTGGCCCCTTTTGGGGAAGAAGTTTACACCAAAACCAGAAATAGCCACACCCCGAGGAGGCTCTCGGGGTAACTGGGCAGCCAGACACCCCGGGGAGATCCTCCCGCGGGTCCCGAGAGACCCCCACCTGCAGCCCAGGCCCTGGGCCGCTGTTGCCTCTCTGTCTGACTCCAGCCGGTGGGTGGGCTCCCGTGGGGAGCCTGCAGCCCTGTGGGGGTGTCTTTCTCCTTACTGCACACAGATGTGGGGTCTTCCAGGCTTGAGGAGGGGACAAGGAGGTGGGCTGTGGGTGGAGCCCAGGGCAGGGGGCCCTGGAGAGCAGATGGACAGAGAGATTGCCTGTAGGTGGGTGGGGGTGGGGCATGGCTGCTGGGTGGGGCCGCTGGTGGGGCGGGGCTGTCGTGGCTGGTGGGCGGGGCCGCTGGCGGAGGGCGGGCGGGTGCGCAGGGGAGCCCCAGCTCTACCCAGCCCCTGAAGTGCCCCTCCAGAAGCCCTGGGCCTCGCAGGCTGGACCCTCACCCTCATCCCCCTGCCGCTTCCCGCCTTTGCTCTCCTCTGTTGGGCCCGGGAACAGCCCCCCACCCAGCCCCCATCTCCACACACGGACACCCAGAGCAGGCGGCCTAGATGCAGCTGGAGGGACCCTTGGCTGCCAGAGCTGTGGCCGGGGTTCCCTGGAGGCACTGACCCCCTGCTTGCCCGACTGCCCTGAGACTCCTGTTAGAGCAGGCACTTGGGAGGAGAGGAAGGCGGAGTGGCCGGGCAGTTCAGCAGTCTGAGCTGGTGACCTCAGGCCCACCCACCTCCTCTTGGCCTCAGTTTCTCCATCTGTCAAACGAGGAGTGAGCCCAGACCCCCCGCCCAGCTCTAGGAGGTGAGCCTCATGCCTCCTCCAGCTGCCTTGCTGGCCCTCAAAGCCCCCCGTACCCGAGGACCCAGCTCCCCACCCATGACGAGGACAGGTGCCTGGGGTCCGCCATCAGCTGCCCCTGGGGCCTGTGTGCCCACACCTGAGGCCCAAGCCCTGCCCCACCCACCCCTCCCAACCGTCCCCTGGGTGGGCACACAGTGGGCACTCAGCAGGGACCGGCGCCCTGGGTGGGCCTGTCGCCTACTCGTGCCAGGCGAACCAGCCTCACGTGCGAACACTGCTGGACCTGTGTGGCCAGCCTGTCGGGATCGGGCAGGGCCCAGCAGGGAGCCTCCCACCTCTCCAGCAGCCCCTACAGACAGGAGGGTGGTCCCCAAGCAGCAAGGAGACGGGGAGAGGTGCTGGGTGCTGGGGTTTCCCTTGGGGGACCTTCAGTGTGACTTGGTCAGCGTGCCCGGCAGGTGCCAAGGGCCAGAGGGTCAGCCACCCTCAGAGATGCTGACTGCGGTGCATGGGGTCGGCAGGCCCTGCTGAGAGCCCGGTGCTCGGGCTGGGTGGGGGCAAGAGGAGGGGCTGGCAGGACACCTGGGCCGTCTCAGCCCTCACTGCCCTGCTTCTGCTGGGTGACCCTCCCGCCAACCAGTGCCTGCCTTCCCAGTGGTCCCAGACCAACAGGCTTCCCCACCCGTGACCCACCCTGGGCTCATGGGGCAGCCCACGGCAGGGAAGCTGCGAGCCCCCCGGCCGGCTCTGCCCCTCCACCAGCCCCGGCTGCTCCTGACAGGGTGGGGGCTGGGGTGGAACTGCAGGGGCAAAGGGAGCTGGGCTGCACTCCCCGCACCTCCAATGCCAGATGCCCCACCCGGGCTGGGCAGGGGCTGGGGTCCTGCCCCTGGGTCCCAGATGCCTGTGGGTGCAGGCGTGGCTGCCACAGGGAGAAGCCTTTCCTTTCTCCCACAGCGAGGACACCTGTGACCTTTAAAATCATTTGCACCAATCAGTGGGGGGCTGGGGCTGCCAGAGTCCCAGGAACACAAGCCCTGTGGAGGGGGCTCGGATGGAGCGGGGCTGGGGTGGGCATAGGGGCCGTGTCAGGCTGTGGGGAGTGTGGGAGACGGAAGAGGGAGAGGAGGCAGTTCTGGTAAGAAGATGCAGGGGGTCCCAGGTGGGTGGAGAGGGCACCCCATCTGTATGGTAGCACTACCCTCCCCCACCCCAAGCCGGGGTCCCCAGGGCCTTCCTGAGCCCTGGGAGGGGATCTCTGTCTGGGAGCACATAAAGGAAAATGGAGCCTGGAATTTTGTTCTTTGGAAAAAAAAAAAAAAACAGCCCAATTTCTTTTCAAAGGGGGAAGATTGATGTCTGTGCTTCTCCGCATTTGGTTTGGGGCCAATGAGGTGGTTTCGGAAGAAAACTTCTCTCCCTATCTTCAGTGTAACCAAACATGAGCTGCATTTGCAAACCACGCGGGGCCCTTCAGACACGCCAAGCTCGGGGGTCCTGTGCCCACCAGGCCAGGAGGGAGCAGGCAGACCCCTCACCCCCTGGCCAGCAGCAGGGCAGCGGATGGGGGCTGGGCAGGGGCTGGGGGCAGGCCAGATCAGGCTCCTCCAAGCCCCGGGGTCGGGAGGCATCCGAGATGAGGTGGGGGCAGCAGCCAGATCCACGGGGGCAGGACCCCTGGGGATAGGATGGCAACTGTGGGCAGAGGAGGGGTGTGCCACCCCTGGCGTCACTGGACTTGGCATCTCAGGGCCACGCCTCCCTTCTCAGGGTGCCCCTCAGCTTCCAAAATGCCCACCGGGGAGGGCCGAGGAGCCAGGCCGGCCCAGGGTCTCCTAGATGTGCCTGGACCCCAGCCCCAGCCCCAGGCCACCCCGCCCAGGTTGCCACACAGAGGGGCCGGGCACAGCCCATGCCCAGGGCTCCTAGGAAGGGGGGCAGGGGAGTGGTGTCAGTGGGGGTCCTCCGAGAGGCCAGGCTCTGGCTGCCCAGCCCTCCGATCCTTATGCCTGGCTTCCCCCAGAAAGCACACACACTTGTGCGCACACATGTGCAAATCCACAGGGGCTTGCTGCTCTTTCCAAGCTTCCAGTCCTTGGAAATGCACAGGGAGGGGTGCACTGTGGGGTGGCAGCCTCCCCAAGGCCTCCCCAAAGCCCTGTTCCGACACTTCCACTCCCGCCCCTGAGAGCAGCTCCGGAAACTTGTGGACAGGGCCGGGGGCCCAGTCAGCGCACAGAAGGCCACTTGGGGCCTGGGCCCTTCCTGGGGAGGGGGCTGCAGGGCCGCACATGCTTACTCTGTCCGTCTCCACCCCTGCTGCCTCCTCTTTCTGTCCCCCACTTCCCCTCCCAGGCCCCAGGGGAGCCTGAGGTTGCTCTCGGGAGCTGATGTGGCAGGGACGGGAGGCCTACACCAGGGGCTGGGGGGTGGCAGGCAGCGGAGCCAGCTGCTGTCCCCAGGAGCCCACCCCAGGAAGGGACGCTGACTTCATGGACCCCAGGCCCCAGGTAGCCAGGCCTTCCAGGAGATACGTGGACCCTGGGATGGGAAAGCGTCCCGCGTCAGAGCTCGCCCACACCTCGGGGTCTGACAGGAAGGGTGAGTGGTGGGCTGGAGGTGGGGGCACACGGGGAAGGCGGCCTCCGGTGACAGCTCATGCAGAGGGCGGGCCAGGAGCCCCCAGACCCTTTCCTGGACTCTCAAGAACACCCCTGAAAACCCCCTGCCCTCTGCATACTCCCCATGGGCCCTGGGAGGCCCAGGTCTGCCAGGTGGCCACCGAGGGAGCTCAGACCCCACCCTGCACTGAAACAGATGGCCTTATGGCTACCGCAGGACAGACAGACTTATGAAATAAAAATGCCGGATGCCCAGTTTAACTGGACTAAAACACATAATCTTGTGGCAGATGTGTGTCCTAAGTGGCACCTCAAATGCAGCACGGGACATACTTATACTAAAAATGTGTGTGTTGTTTCTCTGAAATTCAGATTTAACTGGACATCTTCTCTCGTGTCCGGCAACCGTAGACGACAGGGCAGAATGACGACCCACGTGGACGGCTGTGGAAGCCCGAGTTGTCCAGTACGGCACCGCTCAGCTACATTCAAATGCATTGATAATATATTAAGTTAAAATTCCGTTCCTCCTTTGCACTCCCCACATCTTACAGGCTCTAGAGCTATGCGTGGCACTTGGCACAGTCTAGAACATTCCATCATTGGAGAACGTTCTGGTGTGAGTGGTGCACCAGCCTGCGTGGCCCGAGTGTGGGCCTGGAGTGACCTGGGGGCCTGAGGGCTCTGGGCTCGGCCGCCGACCAGGAGCTGCCTGCCTTGTGAGGTCCATGGGCGCTCAGGGCTGGGGGGCGTCTCCAGGCACAGACCCCTCCCCAGCCCAGATGCCGGCCGGCTCAGCGCTGGGCCCTGCACCCTTGTCTTGCCCCTGTTCCGAGGTGAGGCTGCGCTGGGGGACTGCCCCTAGGCCCCAGGCCTGGCCCGGCCTGCTGTTTCCCGGGGGTCCTTGGCTCTGTGCCCTGCCTGCTTCCTGAAGGTTCCGCTCCGTGCTGGGCCCGCTCACCTGGGACGGCCTGCAGCTTCCCCACCAGCCCTGAAGTCACAGGCCTCTAGAGGAGCCTTAAATCCCTGCCTCAGCGGGATGTGGGGCTCAGTGAGGCGGGCCTGGGGAGCAGGGACAGTCCAGGCCTGTCAGCCAAGCTGGGTCCCTGCCCCAAACCCCTCAGGCTCTCTCTCAACACTGTGGGGAGGGACTGTCCCCCCACCACCCTGAGGTCCTCACTAGTGTCCCTCCTGGAGCGCAGGCTCCTCAGCCCCCCCGGCTACCCCCATCTAAGGGCCTGGGTCTGTGAAAGATACAGGGGTGTGCAGAGAGCACCCACTGTGTGCAGAGCCTGGAGCTGGGGGCCGTGACAGCTCAGGTGCGAGGGGATGAAACGGGTGGCGGTGGGGGCAGGAAGGAGAGGAGGGGGCTGCGGTCGGCCATCCCTAGCTTGGAGCACCCCACCCCCCACCTGGTGGGGCCCCCGGGAACCCCTCCACAGCCCTGGGCAGCGAGGGAGTGGCAAAGGGGAGTCCCCCAAGACCCGGTGGACCCCTGACTCCCAGCACTGAGCCGCCATCCTCTGCCTGAGCCCCCCGAGCCCCAGGCTTCACTGGAGCCAGAAGCTGCCCGAGCCGGCGTGGTCAGCTGGGCAGCCGCCCCCACCACCACTCCCCTCTGTGTCCATTGCCCTGGACAGGCAGACAGACAGAACAGGGAGGACAGTTTTGTTCCCAGGATCATCTGGTAACTGTCACGATGGAGCTGGTGCAGAGCCAGTATGCCCCCCAACAGTTGACTCATGGGGAGCCCCCATCCCGCTCCGTGGCTGGACACCCCAGAACACTCCTTCATCTCAACCCGGAGGTTCACAGATTAAGACACGTTTAAAATGCAGGTTCCTACAGTGAACCCCTTTCCCTCTGGATTCGAGAGGTCTCCGGATGGGTTCCCTTCTGGCTGCAGCAGGAACAGGGGGCTGGGGCAGAGGGCATCTGGAGGGGGCCCAGGGGAGAGACACCCCAGGTGGGAGGGAAGGGGTTGGGTTGGGACCCTGGGGGCTCAGGTGGGAGAGGGAGAGAGAGGCAAGTAAGAGGCGGGGCCAGCCTCACCCCTCGAGATTTGACCCCATGGGAGGGCAAGAAGAGGGGGTCCCCCAGAACCCTCCCAGCACCCAACATTTGCAGCCGGGCCCCTCCACCAGTGCGGGGTTTGGAGCTGATTCTTGGCGCGCATTGCGACAGCATCTTGAGGTGGCCACGAGGGCCACGCTCCCACCATGGCCACCGGCAGTGCCAGACCACGGCCGGCCCCCCCGGAGCCTCTGCTCAGCCGTTGCCACACCCCTGCATCCAGTGTGTTACACAGGAGTGCGGGCCGGGGCCACCCTGCAAATGGTGATTTTTCTGAAAAACAGAAACTGGCGCTTGTTCCCACGCCTTTTATCCAGGGGGAAATGGTCCACCAAGACACATCGAAGACCCCCGCCCCTTGGCTGATGAATTAGGTGCCAAAACACTCCATAAAAGTCTCAGGCAGACGTCCAGCCCCCGGTGGGCCCCTCTGCTGGCAGGACTCTTGCTCCGGGCCCAAGGGTCCTTGGAGGGCATCGGCCTTGGAGGTGACTGGGGTCCTGTCCCGCCCACCTTCCTTGAGGTGGTGGCAGCTGAGAGGAGGGGGGGCAAGGCCCGATCCCCAAAGCCTTCCTGAAGCGCCTTGCACCGGCCAAAGCCTCCCTGCTCCCCACTCTTTTGGGTGGCTGTGGGGGTTCATGCTGGGGGAGGGGCCCAACACCCCAGATAGGGGGTCCGAAACACTCATTATGGTGCCAACAGGCAGCTGGAGAAGCGGAGTCCCGGCGGTCGAGGGGCTGGCGTGCAGAGGGGGAGGGCAGCCCCTGCAGCCCCCTCCCTCGGCCCCGGGGGAATGCTGGGAGGGGGTCTTTCTGTGTGGGGGAGGCCACAGTCTGGGGGCTTCAGGTCCAGCCTCCTGGTGCTGGAGAGGGTTGGGACGCCCACCCCTCCATCCTGGGTGGGCCAGGGCTGCGGGTGCCCGGGGCTGGCCCCTCCCCAGCCGTCCGTCTGAGCGCCGAGCCCTCCTGGCAGCAGGGCAGGGCTGCAAATGTCATTATTACCAGGAGGCATTTATAGGGCACACTCTGTACACACGTGGGGTTTACGATCCCTTTTATTAGTCATAAAAAGTGAAGGGAAAGGCTTCGGCGGCGGCCTGAGCCGCAGCTGCCCCTCGCTGGAGACGGCAGGTGTGGGCGAGGTGGCCCTGGCTGCCCAGGGGTCCTGGGGCTCAGCCTCCAGCCGGGCCCACTCCCTGGGCCCCTCTCTGACACTTGTGGGGGTGACAAGGAGTCCCCAGAGAGCCCGATGGACTGAGCTGTTTGGAGCACAGGTAGGACATGTGTCTGGGTTATACCCCCAGAAGACCCTGTTCTGAGCACCCCAAGCACACAGGACAGTCGGCCCCGCCCAGAACACCCCATTGCCGGACCTGCCCTCCCCCCACCATCT
>PVKY010006477.1:0-15932 GCA_004027775.1 Bradypus variegatus
TGTGAGGGAAACAGGAAACCATAGGCATCATTTCTGTTAATAGCCTCATCAGTAAAAGACAAGGAGGCAGTAACCTGTGTGAATATTAATATAAAATATCTACAATTCATATTTTTTCCTAATTATTTGTAATGTTCTGAGTTTAGGATATTCAGCTAGAACGCTGTTAACTTCTGGATTGAAATTATTATGTAAATAGTTGTTTTGTACCCATACATCGCCTCAACAAGTGTTCTGACTCCCCTTTTATATACAAATTAAAAAAAGAAAAGTGGAAATGAATTTATTTGAGAAAGGGTAACCATGGACCATGAGAGGTTTGACGGAATAAGAGCAACTAACTGTGATTATTAGACTTGTTCTCTGCAAGCTACTTTACTTGACGTTTTTAAAAGTTAGTAATACATGGCCTTAACAGAGAAAGATGGAGCAGCTTGGTTCCTTATATGTTAGAAGAGGTCTCTGTTTTTGAGTGGGGTGAGTACAGAATAAGACAATTTCAAGTAGGAAAGCTAAAATATACCATATCCCTTGCTAAAAGTTGAGAAGTTGAGTTATTTATTTTTATGGCTGTTTTTTTTTCTTTTTGAGCATAAATTAATAATAGCAGCTAACATTTATTTCTCACTTACTGTGTACCAGCCAATATGTCAAGGAGTTAACCTAAATTATCTCATGTATTTTTTACAGGAATCTTATCAACTCAGGTGTTCTTATTCTCATTTTTCAGATGAGGAAATTGAGGTTCAGATGCTAAATTTTGTACTCAAGTTTACATTGCTAGGAGATAGTCTAGTTTAGCTGTCTAAAGGAATGCGTTGACTTTTGCAGTGAAATTTATTGTCAGAATTAATCATAATAAAACCTCAGTGTCTTCTCTCTTCTTTTTAGTAAGGTGTGTTCTTTATTTCAGAGACTAAGTGATGCTCTTATCTTTACTTTTACTCCACTGTTTCTTTTGTACAGTGAGGGTCTCCAAATGAGGAATTAGTTTTGTGGGGTTTTTTTTGCAGCTAAGGATTTTTTTTCCCTAGGTTTTATAATAATTTTTGGTTTGGGAGGTTTTCTATAGATGACTTGATTATTATACTTTCTTACCTTCTTAAACAAAATACATGTAATGTATGTGTTCAGTAGGGTGTACTGAATATATTTTTCTTCCTCCAATGACCATTAGAAAAATAAATGTATTCTCTACCTTTAAAAACTATCAGAGTGACTGCTATGATTTCTTAGTTCTTGTGGTCTGCCTTTAAATAGTGGTTTTTGTATCCTTTCTTGATTGGTCTGCTTCCCTTTAGCAGTTTCACCACCACTTTTCATTTCTTATGGGCTTTTGAGTATCAAGCAACTAAATCTGTTAGGATGTTGTGTAAAATAAAGTAGGCCTAATGAAGCTGTGATGATGACCAAAGTTTACTTTGTTGAATTCCTTGAGCTCTTTTAAGATTGGCAGATGATTGTACATTTAAGACATGAGGTTTTATTATTATTTTTCTTTTTTAGTCTGCAGGGTCTGAAGACCCTTTTGGAACCTGATTCTGATTGTACTGGAGCCATTCAGTGTCCGCATTCTTCATAATCCCTTTCATATAAATGTTTGAATATTTTAGCAAACTATTCTTTTTGTCCTTTAAGGAATGACGTAAGAGCAATTCAGAATTCCTGTTGCAAGTCCTGTTCCAAGTCCTATACTGTTGTCTATTTAGTACTTTGATAGGTAAATACAACTTTAGATTCTTAAGAACTACTTAGTTGCTTGAATGAGAACTAAGTTGCTTGAATGTGACCTTTTCTCCTTGCTGGACTCAGTAGATTTAAATTTTACTTGATGGGATTATTCTCTGGTTTAGTGGTTTTTATAAACCCTTGCTGTGCTTCAAAATCGCCTGTTGTTGTCATTAAAAAATTCAGATGCCTTGGCCTCAGCCTATATTGGTTCGGTAAGTTTAGGCTGAGATTTAGTTTTATGGTGATTCTGATGGAAAGCCAGAGCAGGAAACTACTGACTTTCTGAAAAAATAGTTTCCATAATATATCTCGAAAATACATTTTTCCTTGGTAGGGGAGATTTCCAGAAACCGACCAGCAACAACAAAAAAAATGCTTCTGTTTTTGCGTATTTTCCTAATCTAAATCATTTTAATTAAGTTTTATGCTTTTCACCTACACATTGTATAGAATTTTTTTTTGGTAATTTTGGAGAAAGCAGGCCATGTTACTCTCTCTCTAGAGACTCTTGTTCTTCCTTTTGGAAGGTCTCAGGTTTAATATAGTGCAGCTGTTGAACTCTGCCCTTCAAAGTTTTAAGAAGTAAGTGTTTTATCCTTTAAAATGGAAATGTCTTTTTTAGGGAGGTAGTCTTTGGCTGGATACAGTTCTCTAAGAAAGTTTCATGCTTTTCTAGAGTTCTTTTGTTTCAGTGATTTCGTGGAATTGCTGGAAATGTTGAGAGCACTGTCTCTGAGTAATGATCTGGCTGCTTTACTAATATGTTTTACTATCCTCAACAAAGCTAGATGAAGAGTTTATTTCTTTGTGTTTTCTAGGACTCAAAAATATGTTCTTTCCTTTATTCAGCCACTCCATACTTACGTAAATGGTGCTTGAATAGGGCTTACTAGACAAAAGATGCTATGCTGTTCTAGATGACTGTTCAGCAAGCCATATGCTTCTCCTAAAAATGTCAGTCTGTTTTGATGAGCTTTAAAGTGAATGCAGATGTTCTGGCTCTTTTGAGGACTACCACTCTTGTGTGGAAAGAACACTTCTTTTTCAAGAGATTTCTTCAACATACTTATAGAAATTTGCATGAAATTTATATTTATAACTTTTGTCTTTTAAGTCTAATGAAATTAGACTTAGACATTAGTAATTTGAATTTAAGAAATTAATTTTAACATCTTTAGTATAAATGAGATTTAGGGAAATTGAATAGGTTAATATAGCTCTTGTTAAGGTTTTGCATTTAGATACTCTCTATAGTATGACCTTTTTAAAAAATTGGAAAGTGTTTTATAATCTGTGTAATGATATTTTGCACAAAATGATATTTTGTCAGGCAGGGATACCTTTTTAGGTGTTCAATGCCTTCTACCTTGGTAGGTTAACTTTAAATTATAGTTCATAGATTCATATAATGTTTGAATTGAAAGAAAACTCCAGGATTATTCAGTCCAGCCCTTTATTTAATGCAGGAATCTCTAGAACTTCCTCTCTGTTTATAATCTAGCTGTTGAAGAGGAGATCATGAATTTCTGGTAGCCTTAGAAAATATTCTGTTCTTTTAGACTCATTGATAAATGATGTTTCTCTTTAATACTGTATAGAGCAAGTCTAACTCCTGATGCACGTCAGCCCTTCAGATTATTGAAAACATTTGTCATCATTCATTCTCCCTCCAAGTCTGTTCTCCAGACTTAGCATCTCCAGTTTCTTTATTCCTTATTAATTACCAGATACCTGTTGCATTAAAACCTGGTATTCCTAAGGTATTTTCCATTTTATCAATATTTTTCTTTGAACTGTATACTGTACATTTAGTTAAATGAGATTAACAGTGTTGATGTGTTGGTGAGCTGAAATATAAAACTAAAGAAAACACAGTTGACTCTAAGTAGGATTTTTTTTAATAAGAAATTTTATTTTGAGATAAATTCAGACTTACAGGAACAGTTGCAAAAACAGTACAAACCCCATACATAGAACTCCAGCATACCCCGACCCCTCTCCCCCGATACCCCGATCTACCATCTTTAACATCCTGTCACACCACCCTTTCTTTCTTTCCCTCCCTCCCTCCCTCTCTCCCTCCCTCCCTCTCTCCCTCCCTATCTCCCTCCCTATCATCCATCATCTATTGCTCTGTCTTCTGAACATATGAGAGGAAGCTACACACATCCTTGAAAAAACAATATAATTCACATATACGTTTCCCATGAACAAGAACATACTTTTATGCAATCGCATTAAACACAGCTAAGAAGTTCAAGAAATTCAACCTTCATGCAAAGCTTGCATTCTGTATTTCCTTTATTTATTTATTTGTTTATTTTTTGCTTAAGTCCCATCTGTGTCCCTTTGAGCCTCCTCTCCTCCATCCTCAGAATCTATCCAGGATCAGCCTTGGCATTTAATTGTTGTCTATTTAGACTGTCTTTTTTTTGAATTGTGGAAACATGTATACAGACTAAATCTTCCCATTTCACCCCCTCCCTAGCATTCCATTAGTGGGATTAATCACATTTAGAATGTTGCAATGCTATCACCTTCCCACCATCTCTTTCTAGAAGTTTCCCTTCACCCCAAACAGTAACCCTACACTCATTTCTTAGCTCCCCATTGTCCCTTCCCCACTTCTCAAACCCCTACTCTACTTTTCATCTCTATGGTCATATTCTCTGATACTTTCTTTGTGTTTACCATGGGGCTTAAATTTAACATCTTAAATCTATAACAATCTTATTTTTCTTTGATACCAACTGAACTTCACTATGACACATAAACTATGTTCCTATACTCCCTCATTCCCCCACTTTTATGTAGTTCTTGTCAAAAATTACATATTTTACCTTGAGTCCAAAACCACTGATTTATCGTTACAGTTTATGTATTTTAGATCCTCTAGGAAGTAAATAGTGGAGTTACGAATCAAAAAAACAATAGTATTGGTATTTATATTTACCATGTGATCTTTACTGGAAGTCTATATTTCTTCATGTAGTTTCAGTCAGTTGTTTAGTGTCCCTTCCTTTCAGCCTGCTCACCTCCCTTTACCATTTCTTATAGGACTGATCTGCTGGTGGTGAAGTCCCTCAACTTTTCTCTGTTGGTAGGGCTTCCTTTAGTATTTGAAGTAGGGCAGGTCTTCTACTAGCAAAATCTCTCAGCATTTGTTTGTCTGTGAAAAATTTAAGCTCTCCCTCAAATCTGAACGAGAGTTTTGCTGGATAAAGTATTCTTGGTTAGAAATTTTTCTCTCAGAGTTTTAAATATGTTATGCCACTGCCTTCTCACCTCCATGGTGGCCACTGAGTAGTCACTACTTAGTCTTATGTTGTTTCCTTTGTATGTGGTGAATTGCTTTTATTTTGCTGTTTTCAGAACTTGCTCCTTTTCTTCAGTATTTGACAGTCTGATCAGAATAGGTCTTGGAGTGGGTTTATTTGGATTTATTCTGTTTGGAGTTTGCTGGGCATTTATGCTTTGTGTATTTATATTGTGTAGAAGGTTTGGGAAGTTTTCCCCAAGAATTTCTTTGAATACTCTTTCTAGACCTTTACCCTTCTCTTCCACTTCTGGGACACCAATGAGTCTTAAATTTGGACGTTTTGTTTTATCTATCATATCCCTGGGATCCGTTTTGATTTTTTCGATTTTTTTTCCCCATTCTTTCTTTTGTTCTTTTGTTTACTGTTCTGTGGTCCTCAAGGAGACTGAGTTGTTGTTCAGCTTCCTCTAATCTTGTATTATGAGTATTCAGTATCTTTAATTTGGCCAGTAGTTTCTTTTATTTCCATAAGATCATCTATTTTTTTTTAATTTACTCTTGCAATTTCTTCCTTATGCTCTTCTAGGGTCTTCTTTATATCCTTTATGTCCTGTGCCATGCTCTTCTTCATATCCTTTATATCCTGAGCCATGCTCTTGTTGCCTGTCTGTAATTCTTTGATTAATTTTGCCAAGTACTGTGTGTCTTCTGATCTTTTGATTTGGGTGTTTTGGCTTGGGTTCTCCATATTGTCTGGTTTTATCGTATGCTGTAAGATTTTCTCTTGTTTTTGGCCTCTTGGCATTTGCTTTACTTGATCCCTAATTTGACAGAATTGCAGCTTGGTGGCATACACTTTCTCTAACTAGCAGATGGCATCCATGAGTCACCTATTCCCCTCAAGTCAGTTCTCCTCCACTTTGTCTTTGTGGTGTGTGGGGGTCTGATTCTTGTGGGGTCCAGTTGGTGCACCAAGTTTGGGAGTGTTGCTGGTGCTGTCCACCCTAAATGTGGGGCATGTGTCAGGGTGGTTAGGCAGGCAGGGCAGCTTTAATAATCAGACCTCCCAGGTGTTCCCGGACATTTAAGGCTGTTGCAGGAGCCTAAGCTTTCATTTCAGTCTTTCCACCAAGTGTCTCTGCCGCTGACCCACAAGTCCTTGGTATTTGCATAGGGTCCCTGGGATTTCTGAGCGGTTCTCCCTTCCCAGCTGTGCTCTTCCAGGACCTCTGTTGAGGGAGGGCTGCGCCACATCGCTAGTGCGCACCATCCCGCCAGGGAAGCCCTGGGTCGCTGGGCCTTGCAGGGGCGCTCCCAACCCACTTCAAAGAGGGTTGAATCCGACGTGTTAATTTCCCCTTTAAGCACAGCTCTGCCCTCCCAGCTCCATAACAGTCAGCCGTAGGTGTATTGAAGGTGTTGGAAAGATTCCCCGTCACACTGGGTTTCTTGGCGTAGCTCTGGGCTGTGGGTCTGGAGTGTCCCTCGCCCGCTGGGGAGATGGCTGCAAGCAATACAGGTTTTTTCTCCCTTTGGCTCCCCTCTGCTCCTCTGGTCTCGAGATAATCAGCAGCGGGCTAGGGAAGGAGTATCCTCCTTGCCAGACACCAAGGCTTTAGCCCAGCCCGCTCTGCCGTGCTTCACTGTGCGGCTCTCCACGTCGTATCTGCAGCCACTCCCAGCCTTTTTTTTTAAAGAACTAGTCCGTCTCCAAATGCCAGCCCACTGTTTCCCCACACCGCAGCGTGGCTATGGGACTTTCAGCTGACTCACTCACTTGTTTCAGAATGCAGGCTTCTGGTTTCACCAAATGCACATTCCCTGTGGATTTAGCAGACCTTGTCTGGCTGGTGCGTCTCTGGCAGTGGTGTCCTAGGTCACTTTCTGGTTTTTATCTAGTATTTTTCACAGAGGTGTTTTTTTGCCCTTTCTCACCTGGCCACCATCTTAGGTTCTCTCCTAAGTTGGATTTTTAAAAAAAGTTATTTTAAAAATTATGCAGAAAAATTCACTTATTTCCTTTTGGTGCCCAGTTCTTAGAATTTTAACCCATGTATAAATTCATGTACTCACTACCATAATCAGGGTACAGAACAGTTCCATCACCTCAAGAGAGTTCCTCATCATGCTATCCTCCACTACCCCTGTAATCCCAGGCAACAGTTACCTGTTCTTCATTATAATTTTGTCATTTTGAAACATTGATATAAATGGAATCATACAGTATATAACCATTTGATATTGGCCTCTTTTGCTCAGCATAAAACCTTTTGAGATGTATCGAAGTTGTTGCATGTTATCAGTAGTTTGTTCCTCTTTGTTGCTGCGTAGTATTCCATTGAAATGTACTAAAGTTTGTTTATTCATTCACTCATTGAAGGACATTTCTGTTATTTTTAGTTTCAGGCAACTATAAACATTTGTGAACAGGATTTTGTGTGAACATGATTTCATTTCTCTAGGGTAGATACTTGGGATGGGAAATACCTGGGTCATAGTATGAATCTATGTTTCTAATTTCATAAGAAACTGCCAAACCGTTTTCCAAAGTGGTTGTATCATTTTTGCTTTCCCACAAGCATTGCATGAAAGTTTTAGTTCTCTGCATCCTTGTCAGTATTTTTTTATTTTAGCTGTTCTACTAGGTGTAGGTTTTTTTCTCAACAGCTTTTTTGAGATATAATTCACATACCATCAATTTCATTCTCTTGAAGAATGTGTACAGTTCAATAGTTTTTAGTGTAATCACTGAGTTGTGCAACCATCACCACAATCAATTCTAGAATATTTTTACCATCCCAAAAAGAAACCCCATACTCATTAGCAGTCAATCCCCATTTCACTGCTCCCCTCAGCCCTAGGCAACCACTAATCTATTTTCTGTCTGTATGGATTAGCCTATTTTGGACCCTTCATCTTAGTGGAATCATTGAAGCCTTTTGAATCTGGCTTCTTTAGCATAGTGTTTTCAGAGTTCATCCATGTTGTAACATGTAGCAATACTTTATTTCTTTTTATTGCTAATAGTATTCTGTTGTATACCACATTTTGTTTATCCAATCATAAGTTGATAGACATTTGGGTTGCTTCCGCTTTTTGACTGCTGTGAATTGGGCTGCTGTAAACATTTATGTACATGTTTTTGAATGGACATGTTTTTATTTCCTTTGAGTATATACTAGATCACATGGTGACACTATGTTTACCCTTTTGAGGAATTGACAGTTTTCCAAAGTGGCTGCACCATTTTATGCTATTACGAGCAGTGAATGAGGGTCCTAATAGCTCCACATCCTTACCAATACTTATTATCTTTTTTATTGTAGTCATCCTAGTAGGTGTGAAGTGGTGGCTTTAATTTATATATCCCTGATGGCTAACTCATTGTGGTTTTCAAACATGTTTCCCTAATATCTAATGATGTTGAGTTTTGGTGAAGTGTCTATTCATGTCTTTTGCACATTTTTTAAAATTGGGCTGTTTGTTTTCTTATTGTTGAGCTTTAAGAGATCTTAAAATATTGTGGACACAAGTCCTTTGTCAGATATGTGGTTTACAAATATTTTCTCCCAGTCTGTGGCTTGTCTTTTCATTCTCTTAACAGTGACTTTCAGCAGGGAAAAAGTTCTTAACTTTGATGAAATCCAGTTTATCATTTTTAAGATTGTATTTGATAGATCATGGTGGCTTACCTAAGGACTCTGCCTAACTCCAGGCCCTGAAGATTTTTCCCTACGTTGTCTTATGGAAGCTTTAAACGTTTAGATTTTGCATTAGATCTGTGATCCATTTTGAGTAAATTTTTATATAAAGTATGAGGGTTAAATCAAGGTTAATTTCTGTATGTGAATGTCTAATTGTTCCTACACCATTTGCTGTAAATACTAACCTTTTTCACTGAATTGTTTTTGTACTTTTGTTAGCAATCAATTAGCGATATTTGTCTGAGTCTACTTCTGTGTTCTTTATTCTGTCCTGCTGATTTAAGTGTCTGTATCTATGCCAATACCACATCCAGCTTTATAGTAAATGTGTATTGTCATTGAGTAGTTGTGATTCCTCCAACTTCATTTTTCTTTTTCAAAATTGTTCTAGCTGAGTTCCTTTGCCTTTCTTAAATTTTAGAATCAGCTTGTCTAGATCTATGGAAAATCCTGTTGGGGTTTTGATTGTTATTGTTTCAAATGTATAGATTAATTTGGGGATAGTTCACATTTTTTTGTGTTTTCCAAACCATAAACATAGTATGTCTCTTTATTTATTGCTTTATTTCTTTCCTCAGTGTTTTGCTTTGAATATACTTATCCTGCTGTATGTGTTTTGTTGGATTTATACCTAAGTATCTTGGTTTGGGGAGTATGGTAAAAAAAAGCCTTTTTTTTCTAAGTTTCAGTCTCTAATTGTTGATATGATTTATAGATATGATTGGTTTTAGTGGGTTGACCTTGTGTCCTCCAACTTTGCTAGATTCACTTGTTCTGAAAGTTTTTTTCATAGATTCTTTGCGGTTTTCTAAGTAGACAGTCATGCAGTCTGCAAATGGGAACACTTTATTTTTTCCCCCAATCTATGTGCCTTTCATTTCTTCTTTATTTCCAGAAGGATGTTAAATAAGAGTGGTAAGATTATACATTCTTGCCATATACCAGTCTTAGAAGGAAAACTTTCAGTCTTTTGCCATTGAGTATGATGTTAGCTGTTGGCCTTTCGGACCTTTGTCAGGTTGAGGAAGTTCTCTTCTATTACTAGTTTGCTGAGAGTTTTTATCATGAATGGATGCCCATTTTTTTTTCTGATGCCTTTTCTGTAACAATCGATAAAATCATGTGGTTTTTCTTCTTTAACTATTAGTATAGTGTATTACATTGATTGATTTTCAAATATTGAACCAGTCTTTCATTCTCAAGATAAACTCCATTTGCTTTTGTTTGTTTAATTCTTCTTAAATATTGCTAGATTTGGTTTGCTAATATTTCATTGAGCATTTTCTCATCTATGTTTATTAGGGATATTGGTCTATAGTTTTCTTGTTTTGTACTGTCTTTGTTTAGATTTGATATCAGGATAATACTGGACTCATAAAATGAGATGGGAACTGTTTCTTCCTCTTTTGTTTTCTTTAGTTTCATCCCACAAATTTTGATATATCTTCTTTTCACTCAGTTCAAAATATTTTCTTATTTCCCTTGAGGCTTCCTCTTTACCCGTGAATTCTTTAGAGGTGTTTTCTTTAATTTCCAAATATTTGGAAATTTTCTTCTTACCATTATTTATTTCTAGTTTAATTGCATTATGTTCTGAGAACCCAGGTCCCTGGGTCTGTGCTTTTCAGTCTTCCATCAAGAAACTTTTGACTTTGTAGCACAGATATTGCTTTACTGGTATCAAGGGACTGGGAGACAGGGTATCAGGGATGGGGAAGAAAAGAGCATTGGGTGTTTTCCCACCTTCTTATAAACACACCTCTAATGAATGGAGAGGTGTTGGGTCAGAGTTTTGGCTCTTGCAGGTTTCCGTTGTTACCACTGTCATGTGACTATGGGATTGCCTAAGTGTTGTGCATGTACCTGAGAAAACAGAGAAATGAGAGAAAAAATGGGCAATTTCCATTCTCTTTCTAAGAGTTACTTCCCTTTACAGCTCCTTGGGGACAAAGTACTTCTAGAGCCATCTCTGTATGCCACAGTGCTTACCTCCTGTTCTCCAGCTGTGTTAAGTTTAGGCAGGGGATGCTAGAGAGAAAACTAACATCTCACATAGCTGTCTAGATTTTATAGCTGCATTCAGTGGAAGTGAAAGAGTTGAATATGTTTACTGTATCTTACCCTGGGACAAGCCATCCTAGAATAGATTCTTTGAAAAGCTAAATTCTAGAGAACCCAAGATGGCAGCTAGGTAAGACAGGGCAAAAAAATACCTCCATGAAAAATAATAGATAAAAGCCAGAAAGTGACCCAGAACACCATTTCCAGTGATGCACCAGCTGGACAAGGTCTGCTAAATCCACAGGGACCGTGCATTTGGTGAAACTGTGAGTCTGCGTTCTGCAACGAGTGAGTGAGCCGGCTGAAAGTCCGGTGGCTGTGCTGCGGTGTGGGGAAACCGTGGGTTGGTGTTTGGAGATGGACTAGTTCTTTTTGAAAAAAAACAGACCTGGGACCAACCGCGGATACAGCGGTGAGAACTGCACAGTGAAGCACGGCAGGAGTGGACTGTCCCAACACCTTGGTGTCTGGCGTGGAGGATAGCCCTTCCCACACCCACTGCTGATTGTATTGGGGCCAGGGGGGCACAGGGGAGCCAAAAGGAGAAAGGAACAGCTCCCCTTGCAACCATCTCCCCGGCGGGCTGGGGACGCTCCTGCCCAGGGCCGGACCCATAGCCCAGAGCTCCACCAAGGGTCCCAGTGTGACGGGGAATATTTCCCGCAGCACTACGCACACGCCACAGTATCGGCCATGGACAGTGGCTTTTAGGGCGCCCACAGCTAATTGTCCCAGAGCTGGGAAGACGGAGCTGTGCGAAGAGGGGGAAATTAATACACCCCATTCAACCATCTTTACAGGAGGCTGGGAATGCCCCTGCACAGCCTGGCGGCCTAGGGCTTCCCTGGAGGGCTGGCGTGCACTTGTGACATGGGGCAGCCTCCCCTCGGCAGGGGTCTTGACACAGCACGGCTGAGAAGGGGGAAGCCCTAGGAAATCCCAGGACCCTTTGCCAGTACCAGGGACTTGGGGGTCAGTGGCAAAGACAGTCTGTTGCAGGACTGAGGTGAAGGTTTGGACTGCTGGAACAACCTTAAATCTCCGGGAACACCAAGGAGGTTTGATTATTAAAGCTGCCCTGCCTCCCTGACCGCTCAGACACACGCCCCACATTCAGGGAAGACTGCACCAACAACACACCCAAACTTGGTGCACCAATTGAACCCCACAAGAATCAGACCTCCACACACCACAAAGACAAAGTTGGGGAGAACTGACTTGAGGGGAATAAGTGATTCGCAGATGCCATCTGCTGGTTAAAGGGTATGCCACCAAGCTGTAGATCTGACAAATTAGAGACTGGTATTTTATAGACCCTGAAAGAACCCTATCAAGTAAAACAAATGCCAAGAGGCCAAAAACAACAGAAAATCTTAAAGCATATGCTAAAACCAGACGATATGGAGAACCCAAACACAAATGACGAAATCAGAAGATCAGAGGAGACATGGTACTTGCAGCAATAAATCAAAGAACTAAAGACAATGAGAGCATGGCACAGGATATAAAGGACATGAGGAAGAGCATGGCACAGGATATAAAGGACATAAAGAAGACCCTAGAGGAGCATAAAGAAAAAATTGCAAGAGGAAATAAGAAAATAGATGATCTTACGGAAGTAAAAGAAACTGTTGGCCAAATTAAAAAGACACTGAATACTCATAATACAAGATTAGAGGAAGCTGAACAATGGACTCAGGGTCCTCGAGGAATACAGAATGGAAAATGAAAGAACAAAAGAGAGAATGGGGAAAAAATCAAAATGGATCTCAGGGATATGATAGGTAAAATAAAACGCCCAAATTTAAGACTTATTGGTGTCCCATAAGGGGAAGAGAAGGGTAAAGGTCTAGAAAGAGTATTTAAAGAAGTTGTTGGGGAAAACTTCCCAAATCTTCTATACAATATAAAAACACAAAGCATAAATGCCCAGCGAACTCCAAATAGAATAAATCCAAATAAACCCACTCCAAGACATATTCTGATACAGACTGTCAAAAACTGAAGAGAAGGAGCAAGTTCTGAAAGCAGCAAGAGAAAAGCAATTCACCACATACAAAGCAAACAACATAAGACTAAGTAGTGACTACTCAGCGACCACCATGGAGGCAAGAAGGCAGTGGCATGACATATTTAAAACTCTGAGTGAGAAAAATTTCCAATGAAGAATACTTTATCCAGCAAAACTCTCCTTCAAATTTGAGGGAGAGCTTAAATTTTTCACAAACAAATGCTGAGAGAGTTAGCTAATAAAAGACCTGCTCTACTTCATGTACTGAAAGGAGTCCTACTGACCAAGAAACAAAGAAAGGAGAGAGAGAGACAGAGAAATTTAACAGACACATACAGAACATACATCCCCAAATCACCAGGACACACAAGAAGAATGTGTATCTTCTCCAGTGATGATGGATCTTTCTCCAGAATAGACCATATACTAGGACATAAAACAAGCCTCAATAAATTAAAGAAAAAAATTGCATTTATTCAAAGCACAATCTCTGACCACAATGGAATACAAATAGAAGTCAGTAACCATCAGAGAATTAGAAAATTCACAAACACCTGGAGGGTAAAAATGAGGAGGGGATGAAAACATTCCTGGATAATCAAAAGCTGAGGGATTTCGTAACAGTAGATCAGTCCTATAAGAAATCCTAAAGGGAATTGTGCAGGCTGAAAGGAAGGAACACTAAACAATTGACTGAAACTACATGAAGAAATATAGACTTCCAGTAAGATCACATGGGAAATTTAATACCAATTCTGCTGTATTTTTGATTTATAACTCCACTGTTTACCTCCTACAGGATCTAAAATACATCAACTATACTGATAAATCAGTGGTTTTGGACTCAAGGTAAAATATGTAATTTTTGTCAAGAACTACATAAAGGTGGGGGAATGGAGGAATAAAGGAACATAGTTTATGTGTCCTATTGAACTTAAGTTGGTATCAAAGAAAACAAGATTGTTATAGATTTAAGATGTTAAATTTAAGCCCCATGGTAAACACAAAGAAAGTATCAGAGAATACGACCGTAGAGATGAAAAGTGGAGTATGGGTTATGAGAAGTGAGGGAAGGGGCAATGGGGAGTTAAGAAATGAGTGTAGGGTTTCTGTTTGAAGTGACGGGAAATTTTTTGTAATGGATGGTGGGAAGATGATAGCATTGCAACGTTCTAAATGTGATTAATCCCACTAATGGAATGCTAGGGACGGGGTGGAATGGGAAGATTTAGGCTGTATATATGTTTCCACAAGTGAAAAAAAAAAAAGTCTAAATAGATAATGACAGTTAAATGCCAAGGATTATCCTGGATGGGATCTGAGAATGGAGGAGAGGAGGCTCAAGGAGACAGACACAGTTGGGACATAAGAAAAAAAAAACTGAAATACAGAATATAAGCTTTGTATCAATGTTGAATTTCTTGAACTTCTTAGCTGTGCTTAATGGGAATGCAAAAAAGAATGTTCTTGTTCATGGGAAATGTATATGTGATTATATTGTTTGTTCAAGGATGTGTGCAGCCTGCTCTCATATGTTGAGAAGACAGAGCAATAGATGATGGATGATAGATAGGGAGGGAGGGAGGGAGGGAAAGAAAGAAAGAAATGGTGGTGTGACAGAATGTTAAAGTTGGTGGATCAGGGTATCGGGACGGGGGTCGGGGTATGCTGGAGTTCTGTGTATGGGGTTTGTATTGTTTTTGCAACTGTTCCTGTAAGTTTGAGTTTATTTCAAAACGAAATTTAAAAAAGCTAAATTCTATTATTTCTTTCATTTGAGCACATCTGAATGGATCTAAAGCATCTAAAATGATGCAAAAAACTCTTCATATAATCAGATTCTAAATCATTGATTCTCAACTGTGATGAGAGGAGGGAGGAATTAATCCAAAATCCTTGGAAATCGAACAGGGAAAGGGTTGGTGCTTTGTTGAAAATCATGGCATCTAATAAAAGATGACGGGTTGTAGCCTATGTAAATGGTGTGGAAGCAGAAAATATATTTAGAATCATTGGTTTAGTTCATCAGCAATAAATCTTAACTTTTTTGAGAGGGTCTGGGAATCAGAGAGCTGCTTTAATTAACTGATGAAAATTTTGGTGCTTTCTCTCTAAAAATATATATGATCAGAGTTAATATTGTAGGGGCTTCCTGGATCCCAGGTTTTACAGCCCTTCCTAGAGAGCAATAAGAGTTTATTTAGTCTTTTGTTTGTATCAACTCTTGTGTTAGTCCTTTCTCAGTTAAAAGTGACAGAAATCCATGAACTCCTCTTACTCATGTAGTCAACAAGAAGGAATTGGTTTGTATTACCGGATGGGAAGGGGAAGGGTGGAGCTTGGTAGTCACAGTTTACCAGTGTCTCTTATCTAACTTCTTTCTGTCGTAATCTGGGTGATAGCCACTACTTCAGATTGTTTTTTTCTGTGTGGCAGATACCATCTACAAACCAGGTACAATGAAAGCTGGGCCTCTAATGAAAAATTAAAGAACAGCGAGAGTGTCTTCAACATATGATGGTGGGAAAACTGAATCTCTATTTGCAAAAGAATGAAGGTGGACTCCTACCTCACACCCTATACAAAAATCAACTAAAAATGGATCAAAGGCCTAAATATGTATTTCTTTCTCCTTTAAGACTCCTGGAAGAAAATATAGGGAAGCATCTTCAGGACCTTGTGTTAGATAATAGTTTCTTAAACCTTATACCCAAAGCATAAGTAACAAAGGAAAAAATGGGTAAATGAGACCTCATCAAAATTAAAAACCTTTGTGCATTAGAGGGCTTTATCATGAAGGTAAAATGACACAATGGGAGAAAATATTTGGAAACCACATATATGATAAGGGTCTACTATCCAGAATATATAAAGAACTCCTGCAACTCAACAACGAATAGCTAAACAACCCAATTAACAAAAGAGCCAAAGACTTGAACAGATATCTCTCCAAAGAAGGTAAACAAATGACCAGAGAGCACATGAAAAGATGCTTAACGTCATTAGGTATTAGGGAAATGCAAATCAAAACCACAATGAGATATCATTTCACACCCACTAGAATGACTACTATTAGAAAATGAAGATTACAAGTTTTAGTGAGAATGTGGAGAAATGGGAACACTCATTAATTGTTGTTGGGGATGTAAAATGGTGCAGCCAATGT
>PVKY010006478.1:0-15931 GCA_004027775.1 Bradypus variegatus
CAACAGAATACAGAAGAGAAAGGAGAAGATGACACCAAGTGCATTCCCATGTGACAGAAAAGCCAAGGCACCCCAAAGATTGCTGGCCAGCCAACAAAAGATACCAACCCTGGGAGGAAATAAGCCTTATAGCTTCTGAAACCAGAAGACAAGGAATTAAATGCTATAAACACAGCACCACTCTGTGGGTCAGTTCTGATGGTGGGAAATCAAAGTAGGCAGCAACTGAGAAGATATTGAAAGCTGAAGATGTTTGAGAGGAGGAGAATATAAGGAAAGGCATTTAAGAAGAGAATACTCTAAACAAAGGGAGATGAAGGTATGAAAATAGATGACACATAGGAGAATGATGAGGTGAATGTTATGACCAAGGCACAGGGTATGTGGAGGGATATAGTGAATGTTGAGTTTATAAAGCTGATTAGATTAGATCATGGAGTGTTGATGTCCATGGAGCTTTTGCAGGGCACATTAGGTAGTAATGAGGATAGTCTCGTAGACCCTCTGCCAGGCACTATACCCTTTTGCCCCATCTTTTCCCACCCTGCATGCCCTCCTGGGGACTGAGTCCTCAGGCCCTTCCTCTAGCTCACGTTGGGCTGTGGGTGCCAGGCTTCCCTGGGGCTGGAATGAAGCGTCTACCCGGGCACAGATCCCAGAACTGAAGACAGAGGAGCCGCAAGCACGAGACCAGAGAGGGGCACAGGCCTGGGGATGGGTGGGAAAAAGTTACTTCCAGGCTTGGAAGGGGACTCCCAGAGCATTCTCACAACTGAAGGAGGCATTGAGACTACTCCCCAAGATTCCCTTTCTTGCTTTCTAGGGTTTTTAACATCTTGACGCCCTCCACAAAGACCAGTTTCCCTTACCACAACTGCTCTTTTCTCTTCCATGAAACTTCAGAGACCTGCCACCACCCTTTCCTTAGCTCACCATGAATCCACCGTCATCATCTGTCTCTAGTAGCGACATCCCTAGGTGCATATTCACAGCACATCGAGATGAATTTCCCAGTGGATGGTCACCTGGTTCAAGGAGCAAGATCAGAGAGTCACAGTTGGAGGTGCTTGAATTCAGGGTGATGATACAAGAAATGAGAAAGTATCAGAGAGGATCAAGTGGGGTAGGGAGAATATATAGATTATGGGAGCAAAAAAGCTGAGGCATAGCAGGGGTCAAAGCTACCAGGGTATCAAGGTAAGGAATTAGGAGTGAAAGAGTCAAGCATCTTCTTACCCAAGTGGCTCTTGGCACATGGGATATTGGGAGGTCCTCCCACAGGGCAGCGATAGACATCCCCCCTCCGGTCACCTGAAGGCCCATCCCAGGGGGCACCCACGAGCATCCTGGGAGGAGGGAATGAATATGAGCACAGTGTGAGCATGACTCCTGAGATAGGCCAAGGGGAAAATGAATGGGAGTGGCAAATTTAGAGCCCTTGTTACCTCCAAAAGATCAGATCAGCTTAGATTCCAATCTATCTTTCCTCCCCTTTACCAGCACCATCACATCCCAATCCCATGGCCCTCTGGTTTCCCTCTTACCATCGTCGTCCACCTCCAACATGTTGTAAGACACTGTATCCAAATTCAGCCTCAGGTGGCCCTGGGAATAGGTGTGGGCGATGCACATCCAAGTTAAAGGGAGAGGAGAGACCTGCAAGGACAGGAACGTATGGTTAGCACAAAGTGGTTGGAGAGGTCAGTGAGAGCCCAGAGAGGCACAGTCAGAGAAAAGTCATGAGGGAATATGTTGACCTCAGTCTATCTGTCTCTTTCTTACTCACATGCCATCCTGTTCTCTGTCAATTTCATGTACTCAGAGCCCCAAACATGGATGATCCCCTTCCTGTGTTTGGTTCCAGATGTCTAACCTGTGGCCCTCTGCCATGCTATGCACAGCTGTGTTTTTCATTCCTGCCCCTGAAATCTCTTTCACAGACATATCTGGAAAGGACAAGTTATTCTTTTCCACATGATTCCTCCTACACATCCTCCTGACCAAACTGTGAAAGTCAAAAATGGGAGATGGCCTTTCTGCAGTCCCAGCACAGACATCCCTTCCAAATTCTCCCAGACTCCAGGACCACAGAAGAACAAGAAGAGACTAGAAAGCACTATGCAGCCGAGTATCTCCTCTTTCCATCTCTTCTTGACTCCCATTGCCAATGTCACACTCTCATTCTCTTTCTCCAACGTCTAGGGAGATTTCTAGGGTTGATTCCAGCCCTGGAAACCTCAGTGGTAATTAACTGGGTGGGGCCACCCGCCTGCCCACACATATGGTTTGCCATCCGTCCTTGCCAAGAGTCCCATCACCCAAAAGTTTCCCACAACTCTCTTCCTTTCTAAATCACTCATCCCTCCAACTATCCCCATGCCCACCTCCATGGCTTCCTCAGCCCCCAGCCCTTCTGAAGGCCCCATGATGTCCTAGTTGATTCTTCCCTCCCCACCCTAATCTTTTTAAACTCAGAGCTGGTATTTTAGGAACTAAAGATTACAGGGCACAGTTGAGAATAATTCCAAGCGTCTAGTCCCTCTCAGAGTTCTTCTCCCCACCCCCTTTACCTGCCCCCCACCCCTGGTGTCTTTCTCCTTCCCTTTAAGCAAACCCCTCTCAAAACACCCACCCAATCACCTCTGCCACCAATGGCTATATCTCTATCCCAGGCCAGGCCCATTTCCAGAAGGGTATTTTGTTCATGAATCCTTTTTACATCCAGGATACTAGCAAGAGCTGTATGACCAGACTGTAGCCCATTCGTTAGATAAACCCAGAGTTCTGACCACATGGGTTAGTCAGTTATGCCTCAGGCCCCAGGGACCACCAAGGGTGGGAGGAAGTAGGGAGGGAGATAATAGGATTCAGGCTAGCCACGTGGAAGGCCACAGCATGTTTTTTTTTTTTTTTCTGTCTCCTCACTCCTCCAAGGGCTTAGGACAAAGGTTTTAGATAATTGGACACAAATCTTATGTAAGGTCCTGGGCAGCTTTAGTTCCTGAAGTCTTATGTGTGGGTATGAGAACACAAATGCATGCACACACACACACACACTAGAAATGTAGAATGAGCATTAACCTCCCACCCTAATTTCCAAAGAATTTTAACCCTCAACATTCCAATGCCAAACAATCCGTATACTATTCACTCCCACTAGAAACCAAGAAGTTAACCTCCCTCACCTGTCAGGAACATCAGGGGCAAGAACAGGTGAAGGATGAGGGGTAGCTCCATGCCTGGTTGTTCTTCTGTCTAAATGAGAAGTCTTCAGTGCCTCTGTCCTCCTTTTCTGTTTTCTTTACTTTCCCTCCCATCCTGCCCCCTCCCACTGGCAGCTAAAAATAAAATTGGAAGGAATGGGAGGAGTGATGGTGGGGAACTGTGGGGAGCCCCAGACCAAGGAAAGGAGGACTTAAGTGATTTTAGTCTATTTCTCTGCCTTGCTGCTGCCCCCTGGAGGCTTTGTCTCAAACTTCAAGTAGAACACAATTCTTGACCATTTCTGCTGTTACTTTCTCTTCCTTTTTTTCTTCCCTTTGTTGTTGCCAGGTCAATAATGTGTTCCTCAGGTTTGGAATAGAAGGTGGAGTGAGAGATAGGTTCTTGTTACTTTCTAACCTTTATTTATCCCAACCTGAGAGTAGTGATATTATTTTCCCACCCATCCTGGTGGGTTCCAACATGTGAAAACAGAGCCCACAAACCAAGCCTTACCAGCCCCTCTCTTGTTCTCTTTGTGGCTTTTAGCCTATGCCATCTTGTGGCCATAGTTTTTGGAGGGACTATAAACTATGAATTGGTATGGACTATGTTTTAGCATTAGACCCCATCTCCTCAACTAGGATGTTAACTTCTTGAAGTTGGGACCATGAAGCTCCTTAGCTCTCTGTCTCTCTACTATTTAATATTGTGCTCTGCACTCTCTAGGTGCTCAATAAAAATCTGTGGATGATGATGCTGGTGGCCAATCCCATGCAAAGTACAAACCACAGTTACAGGAATAGGGATCTCAGATGACCAGACCACGAGGAACCAGACCATATGTTGATGAGCAAACTGATCTTTAATTTGCTAATCTGGAAAGCTTGCTCTACAACTTGGGCATGAGCCACAGCTATTTACACAGAATCATTGTACAGTATTTACAGTAAGATACTAGACACAGCATCATTCTGGATAGACTAAGAAGAACTAAGAACAGGTTAGGGAATAAAGTTTTGAAATCAAAATGTAAGGAGGAATGTGCAGGAGTGAGCAGAGTGAAGGGTAAGGGCCAACTCATGAGGGAGATTGGTGAGGTAGACATAAGGGCAGAAGAGGAAGCACCAAACAACCTCCAGAGCCGAGTTATGGGGGAAGAGTTCACTGGAACATAAAAAGTCTTAAAAATTATGATTTAGAGTCTGAAGGGGGAAAAAATCTGTCACAAGCCACCACTGTGAGAAAAAGAAGGCAGTTAGAACCTTAAGACAAAACTTTACACCTCCCCTTCAGTTCCCCAAAAGGTAATGCCACTTCTGATTACATTCCTAGGATAGGGAACTGAGAAGGTAAAACAGAGAGATGTACACAGAAACAGACTCTATTAAATAGACTTAAGAGGGACAAAGTAAAAAGAGTCAAGAAAGACACACAATGCAATAAAGGAAGAAAAGAAAAAAAGCTCAGGCAGATCTGGATGTCAGACAATCACACTATTGACTTCAGGAGTCACTTTTCCTTACCTCATCCTCCCCAAAGCTCCTCTCTCTACCTGGTACATCAGGGATGATCTAAGATTCCATATCACTAATTCAAGTCCCCTCCTTATTCTGCACCAGAATATCAGGGCTTGAGTCGTAACCAGGGACAGATTAGTGTGAGAATAGATAGGATGGAGGACACAAGACCACAAAGCCCCACAATCCCAGGGCCACAGCGCCAGAGGCCTAGTTTGTCCAGCGGAATGAAGAGATCACAGGCATTTCTGACCACATCCAGCAGAAGCGGGGGATGACCTCGAAGGACTCGAGCCAGCAGCAGGACTCGGAGCCGAAGCTTCAGAACCAGTTGGGGCAGGCCTCCTCCTGTAGTCCCGGACCCCCCGCTTCCCCCAGTTTCAATTCCTCCCGGGATTCCTCCCCCAGAACCCTTCAGTCGCCGGCTACAAGCTGAAGACTCTTGTTCCATTAGTAGGCGAATCTCATAGGCATCACGGCTCAAATTCATGATGAGGGAAAACAGATAGTACCTGGGATACAAAGGGCAGAAGGGACAGTGAGGATATGTAAATGTACTTAAAATATTCCCACTTTAACCCTTTCTTTTCCCCAGGTGCAAAGGGATCATGCATTAGAACACCAGAGCTGAATGCTCTTATCCTCTATTAGAAATGTCTTCCGATCTTCCTATAACTAATATGAATCTAGGTATAAAATCAAGATCCTGGCTTAAAATTCATGAGCATCACAAAATCTCCCAGGAAAAACCTCAGGTTTCATGGTTCCACTTGGCAACCCATTAGCATATACCCATTCAACTTGAACTATAATAATGCAAACTTGTTTTGAAAGAACAAGCTTCGGTTGTTTCAGAGACTCAAAGACAGTATGGGCCATCTAAATCCAATCCTTTTGTTTAAAAATTTTTAAAAAAATGAAGCCCAGGGGTCTTAAATAGCTTGCCAAATATGTTTGATTACAAATTCCTTAAGAACCAAGTCTATATTTTTTAATTTTAATCCATTCAGAGCATTGACAACAGTTGTTCACACTCAATAAATTGTTCTACCTCCAAAACATATCCTGAATCCAACCACCTCTCTATCACACTCCACCACCACAGTCTAAGCCACCATCATCTCTCACCTGGACTACTGCTTTAGCTTTTTCACTGGTCTCTCCGTGGCCTCTCCTGCCCCACCCCACCCCCACCAATCTAATCTCACATAGTAGCTGATATAAACGTAAATTACATCATTACTCCCCTTCTTAGAACTCTTCACAGCTTCTTTGCTATCACATTTAGAATAACATCTATACACCTTCGACAGACTTACAGAGCTTGCCCCTGTCTCTCTAACTTCATCTTGTACCCTTCTTTCCTTCAATCACTATGCTCCAGCCACATTGGTTTCCTTCTATATTTTGATCCCACTAAGCTTGTTCCTGCCTTAGAACCTTTGCACTATCTAGTCCCTCTATCTGCAATGCTCTCCACCCATCCTCCCAAATCTTCCATGGCCAATTCTTTCTTGTTCTTCAGGTCTGAGATTAAATGTTATTTCTTTGGAAAGGCCTTCCGTGACCCCCCAATCTAAGTACATGGCTCTATTTTAATTTCCTGCATAGCACTTACTACTAATATTTCTTATTTATTGTTTATTTAAATAAATCTGTCTCCTCCCATTACAATCTAAGCTCCAGGGGAGCAGGGACCTTGCTTGTCTTTACCACTGCATCCCTGTCTAGACCAGAGCCTTCCACGTACTAATAGCTCAATAAATATATGTTGAATGAAATGAATGAACATGGCATATAGACTCTTCTAGGGTGTTGCTTTTCCACAGCACTCCAGCCACCCCTCCCCCACTCCCATCCTTCACACATTATAAGTCATGTTATAGCTGTACATGACTGAGAAAGCTTAAGAAAAAAGCAAGACAGAAAAGGAGATGGAAAGGAAATAAGATGCTAATATCATGAAAAATAACAAAGAGGATCATACGGAAGTAAAAAAATAAATACAGGTGATAGATATAGAGAAAATTTTATTCCCAAATTATATTTCTCTCCACCTTCATTGCTAGCTACCTCCTTAGTCCAAGCCAACATCATCTTTTGTCCATATTAGGGCATCTCCCCCCCTGCCACTGCAATCCATTTTCCACAACATAGCAAGGAAGATCTCCAATCACAATTTGAATTAATCATGCTCCTGCTCAGAACCTTTGATCACTTCTCATTATTCCTCAGAATAAAATTCAAACAAAACAAAACCAACAAACAAAAAAAATCTTCCCATTGCCTAAAAGGCCTTACAAGATCTGGACCAGTTTCAACTTATGTCCTTTTCTCAATACTTACCTTCAAATGGCCTTTCTTTCTATTTCTCTATTTCGTCAAAGTCTTTCTTACTTCAAGCCTTAGAAAATGCTATTTTCTGTTTAGAAAAGTCTTCTCTGCTACTCTTTGCTTCATCTAAATCCTACTCAGGCTTCAGGAGTGAACCAAAATATTATTTTCTCAAAGAGCTCTCCCCTGACCTTTCGATCTAAATTATCTCCTTTGTTATATTGTCTCATCACAACCTGTACTCTTCCACAAATGTATCTGAGTGGTTATTTGTTTCAATATCTAACTTTCTACAAAGCTTCATGAGAGTAGGCACCATACCTGTTTGGCCTTCACTTTATCCTTTGGGCTACAGTAACACTTAATAAATATATTTTTGGAATGAATGAATGAGCAGACAGTGAGATGGTATAATCTGTCATACAGATGAAAGCATACTTAAAGTAATGTAATATCTTATGTTGTCTAATATTAGTTATTTATCATGGTAGAGTGTCTGTCTTCCATCTGCCCCAATTCATTAGTCTCTAATAGTTTAAGATCAAAATGAAGACAGAAAACGAACTGATTGATTAAGGTATGTATATTCTGGGAAGACTCAGAGAGGATCTTTCTTTCATAAAAAGCAAGCTATTCAGTATGCAGAATACAAAGAGTCTTGTGAAGTGAAAGGATATCAAACCTGAATGAACGTTGGGCCCACTTCTCCTGATCCACATGGGGAGCCAGTCCAGACTTTCCAGCCCATAAGACATTGTCACAGGCGAAGTACAAGGCTCGATTGAGGTGACTAACAGTGATGCAGAATCTCAGGACAACATCTGATAGATGCACAGCTCGTTTGGCTGACTCAAGGGCATCTGCTGAGTTACCCAGGCGTAGAACTTGTGGGGATTAGCAAGGAAAAGCAAGGATTTAGAAACAGAGTGACAGAGGGCAAAACACATAGAAATGGAAAGGAAGAGGGTGAAAGTCAAGCAAGTGACAGAAACATCAAAAACAAACAGAAAAAAAGAGAGCAAATACAGTTCATTCTTTTTCACTTCAAATTTTAATTCATTTTTGTCCCAGTTTAGTTTTTTTTTTCTCTCCAAACCATTACTCCTTTACACCCCCCACCCTACCATTTTCTTATCTTAATCAGAAGGCATGCAGAGGATAAGTGCAGAGCCAAACGAAGAACTGGCAGAGAAAGTAAAATACAAAGAGGGACTAACAGAATAGCTGGGGATGGAGGAAGCGCTGGGTTGATCAAAGGAAAGGAAGAGTTACTTACGCTTTCTTCCAAGGCTCAGATGCCCCTCCAGTTGTTGAATCTGTTTCTGTAATTCAGGACTGGCCCCACATCTCTGCAATGCATGGCCAAGAAGGGAGCAAGCATACTGGGCAGCCCTGGAGGAGAGGACAAGCAAAGTAAGGTGGAGACCTCCTTAATCTCCACCTCTAAAATGCCCTCCAAAAGGCATTTTCCTATTTTGAAACTACTCTTCTCCTTTTCATGCTTGTATCTTACCCTTTCTCCTCCAGCCTGGGAAAGAGAAAGGCCTAAGGATAAAAAGAGTCCTAAAAGCATGATTTTTGAGAAAACAAAATATTGGACAATTAGGCATAAAGGGGACAGTAAAACAGCTGGGGGATTCATCAAAGGCACATCAGTGTGAGCGTGTTTGTGAGTGGGGAAGAGTTGAAGAGATTATTCCTCAGAATGGTTGATAGATGCACATCTCTTGAAAGAGATTTCAGTCTCTTGAAAGAGACATCAACGCCCTCCAGATAAACTGTGATCAGAAAACAGAATGGAGGCAGAGTGTCCGGGTAACGGCAGGGGAGGCGGACAGGGAAACTGGAGAGCCTTCTCAGCTCCAGGAACAGAGTCTATACACTATCCTCTGCGGGGCGAACACCATCGCCCAGGGAGGAAAATGTTGGTCCTATCTGGACAAGGCAACCCTGAGCTGCCTCCCCACTGGCCCACTCGTGCCTCAGTTTCCCCATATTTCTCATGAGCAGAAATAAATCATCTCATGGCCGGCTCAAATCTGCGCCCCGCGGCCCGTCCGGGCCCCCGTAGCCGGAGTTGACCCTTTTTGACCTCCGTAGTGTGAAGCGACGTCGCCTCAGGAGGGTCTTCCTCTGCCTACTCTCCCCACATTCCAGTTTGGGCCGCACCTACACAGCCGTTCCCGGGCCTGGCTTTGAGCACTGAAGCGGACCCAGGCGTCCATGACAGCTGCAGCCCGACTTCACCGCCCCGCTCCCGCCCTGCTCCCCGCCCCTAGTCACGCCTTCTGGGCGACTTAGACAGTGCCTCGCGAGGGACAAACAGTGTCAGAAAACAAAAAAAAGGGACTGGAGCCGGCCCCTGAGGCGGAACTTCAAGACGAAAAGCGCTTGTCTCTAGGCCTGCACTTGTGTGCTCTCGTGCGCATATCTCCATCAAAGCGCCGCTTTATCCGGCGGTCTCTTTTCCCTCAGCCCGCCTCCAGCGCCTCATTTTTTCTTTAAAGATTCCGGACCTAGGGCGGGGCCTGCACGGGTGAGGGCCGGGTGAGAAAGCGCCGCAGTGATCTTGCTGCGGCCGCCCCCAGTACAATTCGCCCGGCCGAATCCAGGGCTCTGGGGGCTAAGGATATCTATGGCAGCAGAAGTCCGAAGCCCGGTGACTAGTCTGTGCAAGAGGAAGGGAGCATGATCAGCACCAGATCCCCCTTCTCTGCAGGACCCAGTGGCTGGCTGGGGACATAGCATGTCGGACGCGAAAACCAACTCCGGATCCTAAAAGGGAGGGCGAAGAATCAGTGGCCGAAGCTAACCGCTTCATACCCACACTTCATTCTCTCCCTCAACCTCCGCCCGGTTCCCTTCTTGGCCGTCATGTCTGTAGGCAACGGCACGCCTTGGGGGTCAACAGCGGCGGACGAGGTCTGGGCGGGATCAGGAGTGGAAGTGGAGGGCTCAGAGTGGCCCACCTTCTCAGCTGCAGCCAAGGTCCGAGTGGGAGTGACCATTGTGCTGTTTATTTCTTCGGCTGGAGGGAACCTGGCTGTATTGTGGTGTGTGACGCGTCCGCAACCCAGCCAACTTCGCCCCTCTCCGGTCCGGCGACTCTTTGACCACTTAGCAGCTGCCAACTTGTCACTTTTGTGGTTATGCCACTAGATGATACATGGAATATCACTGTTCAGTGGCTGGCTGGGGACATAGCATGTCGGACGCTCATGTTTCTGAAACTAATGGCCATGTATGCCGCAGCTTTCCTGCCGGTGGTCATTGGGCTTGATCGCCAGGCAGCAGTACTCCACCCACCTGGAAGGAAGCTTCTGGGGGGCAGCCTGGGGACTTAGTTTCTTGCTTGCCTTGCCCCAGGTGAGTGACCTTTCCCAACTCTGAGCAGGGCTGGATGGGGATTTGTGTGTACAGCATGAGCCTTCATAATCACAGGTGTTGCACTGCCTCCATCAGCCATTGGTCCTCAGGGCTAGCCAAATGAGTTAAGATCCTCTATATGTTAATTTGCAACTTTAAGAGCCTACCTTTTAAAGCAGTACCCTCTTACTTCAGCTTATGCTTTACTACACTTTGCTTCCACCTCCTTTAGGAGACTGGTGCAGGAAAACCAAGGTGAAACATTTATGGGGTCTATTAAAAAGAGACAGTGATGTCTCTCTGGGTAACTTTGTGGTACAATCATTCACTGATTCAAAACATAATATTTGTCATCTCCAGGTACATGCAAGTGCCAAGGACAGAGCAACAAAGTCCAGCCTTCAAGAAATTTACAGCCTAGTGTAGGAGACAAATCAGTAGGCAATTACAGTGTGCGGTCAAAAGTGTTATGCTAAGGATAAGCATAAGGGGCTAAAGAACAATGGAGGGGTGTCTGACCGACCCAGTCTTATAGTCAGATTAAGGTTTACAGAGATGTTAAAATGACACTTGACAGGTGTAAGCAAAGTAAAGTGGGAGGAATGCTGGGGAGCGTGGAGGATAGAGGATCTCAAAGTGGCTGCTGTTAACACTGGGGACTAGAAAATGGTAATAAGCCTGGAGGGGAAATTAGGGCCAGGTTGCAAATATTAAGTTTGTACTATATCCTAAGGAAAGTGGAGAATCACATTATTGTAAAATCGATGTCAAAACTAGAAACAAGGGGAACATCTGAATTTGAGTACCAGGTAATCAAATCTCAATATTGATGAGGACCTAGAAATCTAGAGGAAAGCTAAATACAGGGCAATTCCTTCAAAACAAAATAAAAGCAAAAGCCACATTATAAGAGGGAAGATAGAGCATCTCTGAAGGACGTTAAGAAGGGTATATGATTTCAATCTCTAGAATGACTATGTATTATAAATTCAATTTAAGATTTGATCCTTAAATCCTCAAATATTAAAAATACAACTATTAAATGTTAGACTATAGTTCTAAGACAACCCAAGCTTTAAAAAGAGGCCTGTTGCTACAGTGCAATAGGAATTAAAAAGTTGGGTTTACCTGAAGCAAATTTTAGATGTGGACTGGGAATTAGAAACATTGTTCTTGCATTTTTTGCTTATTTTTCCTTTGCTTTATTGTTTGTTTGTTTTTTCTTAGTCTAGCTCAAAATGACTGGCTAAATTACTTGAAATCCATGGCCACAAGATAATGGAAGATGAATTTCATCCTTCCTTACAACCTGACAAGCTGATTGCAATCTCTATTTGCTCAAAAGACAAACTGGTAGTGACACGTATGATACATGTGCAAAAGGTGCTACTTCTGGTTCCACAATATTGTCCTCTTACATAAATTCTGCATTGCTCATATGCTGTAATTATTTAAAATGAGTCAATATAAAATTGATTTTTTTAAGTGTGGTGTTAGTGTGGTGAGGGAGTATTGGATGTAGTTAAAAATTACTTACTTTTGTAGGCTCAAGTTTCTAAGCATCAGGAATAGTTGAAAGGAAAGCTTCTACTGTAGGTGATAAGTTGCATATAAAATAGGGGAAAGGAGAGGTAGAAGCAGGCTATGGACCAAACTGTTAAGTCCAAGAGTCTTGATTGTTTTTAAATCTGTTCTCAAAATGTACTTCCAGACATAGCATTAAAAGAAGAAAAATATATGGATTCATGATAGGAGCAGAGGAAGGGCCCTTATCAGACACCACTCCTCAAGTAGCTAGAATGGAGCGAGCGACCTGATCATAAATAACTGCAAGCAGCTCATAATATTTTATGTATAAGGCTGATATTGTTTACCTTTCCTAAACATCCCTCATACCTATTGAAATCGCTTCTCCGAATGCCTTATATCTAGGAATCTGATGTCTACTAAGCTTGCCTTTATCAACCTAACAGTGACTCAGTCTACATTACAGGAAGCAAGGTACTAACCCTGGACTATCAACTGAAAGGTACCCCTTACCGACTGAAACAAAATCCCCAGCAACTTACAAAAAGGGGAAGGGGAAGCCAACGTGATTTGGAAAATATTAAGTTTTATTATTTAACATTGTTTTACCCTCATAGTTGCTGTACATAAGACTGTTCCTAAAGGTCACTTCACAAAGTAACTACAAAATGGTCTGAAATTTTAGCAGCACCCATTTTATGCAAGATTTTTTCCCACAGAATTCATCACAGACACACCAGAAAAATCATTTCAGCTAAAGTGTTGGTGAAGTGATAGAGATATCATCCTTTTATAAAATTCAGTGTTAGCATAGTACTTGAGAAAGTAGGATTCTTGGTGAGATCCATGATTTAGCACACTTAATAATGGTCAGCTCCAAATTCAAGCCTAAAGGGAAGATTTTCAAGATACATTTCTAACCTTTTTAAAATGGCCCCATGAATGAACTGTTACTGAGCACTGCACTGCCCAAATGAGATTAAGAATGAACTGGAACTACTGTGACATAGGTGGGTAGGTTGGGGGCAGGGGATGCGTATTTGACCACTTCTAACATTTCTCAACTCTACTCCAGCTGTTTTTGTTCCATACCGTCCGCCGAGCTGGCCCAGTCCCCTTCACTCAGTGTGTCACAAAAGGCAGCTTCAAGTATCGATGGCAAGAGACCACTTACAACCTCTTCACCTTCTGCTGCCTTTTTCTGCTGCCACTGACTGCCATGGCCATCTGCTATATACGCATTGTCCTCAGTGTGTCCAGTCCCCGGACAAGGAATAGGAACCATGGTGAGATTCCAATCCCCAGGCCCTAATCCTATCCCTCTAGCCTCATTTATTTATCTATCTGATTACTGTCAGTCAGTCACTTAAAGTAAGATCCTAGCCTTATCTCTATCATATGCTGGAGATAATTTTACTGAATGCCTTCAGTTTTAATCAGCCTCTAGCCATCCTTTGAAGTTGAGTTAGCAAGGCAATGATTAGGCAGAAAGGGGTTCAGTATTCTCTTTTACTCTTTGATACCATCAAGTCTTAAGATATACATACTAGGTGGCTTCCCAGAACAGAGCACCTCAATCAAAACCATTTCCTTAGCATGTCTGTCATAATTCCTGAAGGGATCATATAGTCCCAGACTGGGAAAGGGGAAGGGAGCTAGCAGCATTTATCTCCAATGGTAGGGGGAGAGCTTCATTTCACTATCTCTATTCCTCCATCAGTTCACCCTATACTCAGTTCAGAATTTATTTTCTAAATTCCCAGCCCCTGCTGGTGAATTTGCCCTCCGCCGCTCCTTAGACAACCACCCCCGTCCTCTGCTGGACACCTTATTACCTGCTGGGTCTGTGGTACTGGCTCTCCCTACCATGCTAACTGAAGTCCCTTCAAGCCTCAGCCACATCCTTTTCCTCTTTGGCCTCCGCAGTGCTCCTCTGGATCCTCTCCTCTATGAGGCCTTCACCCTTGGCTGCCGAAGAAGGCGCCAAGAACTTAGTTCAGACTCCTCAAGGGAAGGAGGGTCTGGGAGAATACCTGGACGGGAGATTCAAGCCCTTAGACAGCTGGAAGTACAAACAAATGTAGTGGCAAGAAAGGCGTGGGAAATGAAAGAGACATTCCTGTAACATCCATTTGCTCAGGACAGAGTATATAGAAATGGAATAATTACTCTCTAATACCATACACACATCCCATCTCTATCCGTGCACTCTTAGCTTCCAAGAAAAAAAAATACAGAGCACTGCCTCTACTATGACTCTAGCTGAGACTTGACAGCATTATCTAATATAGAAACACATATAGAATTCAGTTCCTGGGAGAAGTGTCTTCACAATGACCCACACTGCCTTACTGTAAATAGTGCTTCACAGCTTCCAATGTTAGAGCAAGAAAGTAATTTTAAATGTAGAAAACAAAAATGGGATATTTATTCATAATTCAAAGGAAACACTAAACAGGTAGGGTAAGAGATTAAATATAAACACACCAAGTTCCACCCCAGCCCTGTCTCCCCAAGGCTGCATGATCAAATGGAATCTCTGGAAAGAACACCTTGACAACAGAGGACCTGTCAGCGACGTCTCCGGTCTGGACTCCTGCTGCGCCTTCGGCCACCTCTAGAGAAAAGAGGGTAGGTAAGGGGGAAGCCTTCAGAATGAATTTACACAGTGGCCTTGTTCTGTTTCACTTACATTCCCTCCACCAAGATAGCCCTTGCCCTCTCCACTTTACCTCCTCTTGCCCTTGGGTGGGCCACGGACAAAACACCAGTCCACACTGATCGGCTGTCCCATCAAATCCTGACCATTGAGTCCTTCCATGGCAGCCTGGGCCTCCTTGTATGTTTCATACTCAACTAGAGTATACCCCTTGGGGAAGTGAAAAAAAAAAAACAGGTATCAAAATCCTACTTCACAAAGTGTCATTGGATAGCCTCTTCCACAAATCTAAACTCATATTTAAATAGGGAAACCTATAAACTTAAAAAAAAAACTTAACCATTTTGTATATACAACATGTCTGTTTCTGTCTCTCAGTCTCTTTGCTGGCCTTAACAAAATGAGCTTTTAGCTTTTTCTGAGGATGGTACAGGTATTTAACTTCCAGGAGTTGAGGCAATTTCAGGTATCATTTTACTTCAGTTTTGTTCTTGGTCAAGCACAGCAAACATGGGAGTGTTAACTACTAATACTGTCTGTATGTTACAGAGGAAAAGAGGCAATGAAATGTCACTTAGGATACCTTCAAATACCCTGTACGCCTGTCCAGGTTGAGATGGATGTTCTTTATTTCCCCATACTCTGCGAATTTATCGTGGATGTCTTCTTCCGTGGCTTCCTCATGGACTCCAGTGACAAAGAGAATCCAGCCTTCAACAGCTGTGAGGGATGGGAGGTTGTTTGATCACATGACAGAAAGTATCAGAGAGAAAAGTGACTGCAGAGCTTGGATAAGCTATCTCTGACCCCACTGCTACTGGATTTTCCTCTATTCCTTCCTAACTGCCTTCACACAAAGATCCACATAGGCTCCGTTTCACTTACAGCGTTGTGGTCCAGGCTCATCGCCATCCTGCTCCACGCTGTCGTAATCTTCACGCATCCGCGCTCGGGACCCCTCTTCTATAAGGCACATAAACGAAATCACTGGAATTTCCCCTCTTTGTCCGCTGTTCCGCCTGCGTCTGGATGGAGCCTCCAAAACTCGGAGCCCCCACTATATTTTCCGAACAAACACTCACCAGAGCCAAAGCCGCGACCCTTCCGTTTCTTCGCTTTTTCTTTCAGTTTGTGGATGCTCTCTGGGACCCCAGAAGAAAAAGTAATGAGTAAGAAAGACAACAGCCATTTGTAACAACTGCCCCTTTTCAAGACACTGTCTGAAACGCGGACCCCACTGCCTTCAGTCCCAGTCCCTTCCCGGTCCCGCCCCGCCCCGAGTCCATCCAAGGGGGGCGGAGCCTCTAATCCAACCGAGACCCGA
>PVKY010006479.1:0-15936 GCA_004027775.1 Bradypus variegatus
GGATTTGCCTATTCTGAACATTTCATGTGAATGGAATTATACAATATTTGTCCTTCTGTCTGGCTTCTTTCCCTCAGCATCATGCCTTAAGGTTCATCCATGCTGTAGTCTGCATTAGAACTTGATTCCTTTTTGTAGCTGAATAGCATTCCATTGTGTGAATGGACCACACATAGTTTGTTTATCCATTCACCCTTTGATAGGTACTTGATATGATTTGAAAGTTTGGGAACTACAGATGCTATCAGACCATCAAGCCACAGGACCCTAAACTTTTACTTTTTATGCAATTTTATTGAGATATATTCAAACATCATACCAACCATCGAAGTATGCAATCACTGGCTCACGGTATCAACACAGAGTTGGGCATACATCATCATGATCTATTTTAGAACGTCTTCATTACTCCATAAAAGAAAAAGAGAAAAGCCAAATCCTTCATATCACTTATCCCCCCCCATATTGTTCACCCCATAATATTTGGGTAGTACATTTGTTACTGTTAATGAAAGAATATTAAAATTAACTGTTAACTGTAGTCCATTGTTTGCAATAGGTACATTTTCCCCCATACACCCCTCTAAGATTAACTCCTTGTAATGGTGTTGTACATTTGTTCTAGTTCATGAAAGAACTTTTTAATATTTGTACAGTTAATCACAGACATTGTCCTCCACAAGGTTCACTGTGTTATACATTCCCCTGTTTTGACCTCCATCTTTCCTTCTGGGACATACATGACTTCCCCTTTCCACCACATTCACCCACCATTCAGCCCTATTAATTATTCTCACAATAATGTGCTACTGTCACCCCTGTCCATTTCCAGATATTTAAGTTCAAACTAGTTAAATGGTCTTCACATATTAAGCAACTGCTCCCCATTCTTTAGCTTCATTCTATAACCTGGTAACCTGTATTCTATATTTCATGTCTATGAGTTAACATATTACAATTACTTCCATCAGTGAGATCATAAAATATTTGTCCATTTGTGTATGACTTATTGCACTCAACATAATGTCCTCAAGGTTCATCCATGTTGTCATATGCTTCAGAACTTCATCCTTTCTTACTGCTGAATAATATTCCATCATATGCATGTATCACATTTTGTTTATCCATTCTTCTGTTGAAGGACACTTGGGCTGATTCCATCTTTTGGCAATTGTGAATAATGCTGCTATGAACATCGGTGTGCAGATGTCTGTTTGTGTTCCTGCTTTCAGTTCTTCTGGGTATATCCTGAGTGGTGGGATTTCTGGGTTGTAAGGCAACTCTATACGGAGCTTCCTGAGGAACCTCCAAACCATCCTCCACAGTGGCTGCACCATTTTACATTCCCACCAGCAGTAAATGAGTGCTCCAATTTCTCCATGTCCTCTCCAACATTTGCATTTTCCTGTTTGTTTAATAGCAGCCTTTTTAGTAGGTGCGAGGTGCTATCTCATGGTTTTGATTTGCATTTCCCTAATAGCTAGTGAGTCTGAGCATCTTTTCATGTGCTTATTAGCCATCTGTATTTCCTCTTTGGAAAAGTGTCTATTCATGTCTTTTGCCCATTATTTAAATTGGGTTGTTTGTGTTCTTATTGTTGAGTTGTAGGATTGCTTTTTTTATTCTGGATATCAAACCCTTATCAGATACGTGGTTTCCAAATATTTTCTCCCATTGAATCAATTTCCTTTTCATCCTTTTGACAAAGTCCTTTGAAACACTAAAGTATTCAATTTTGAGGAGTTCTCATTTATCTATTTTTTCTTTTGTTGCATGTGCTTTGGGTGTAAAGTCTAAGAAACTGTTGCCTTAAAAAAATAAAAAGAAACTACCTCCTATCATTAGAACTTTTTTTTTTACATTTATTATTGTGAAATATAACTGTTCCAGTTTTCATATAACTGTTCCAGTTTTCTAATGCTGCTGCCGGAATGCAAAACACCAGAGATGGATTGGCTTTTATAAAGGGGGTTCATTTGGTTACACAGTTACAGTCTTAAAGCCCTGAAGTGTCCACGATAATGCGTAGAGAATTGGTTACCTTCACTGGAGGATGGTCAATGGCTTCCAGAAAATCTCTCTTAGCTGGGAAGGCACGTGGCTGGTGTCCGCTTGCTCCCAGGTTGCATTTCAAAATGGCGTTCCCCAGAATGTCTGCATCAGCTTCCAATGGCCATCCTCAAAGTATCTGTCTCAGCTGCAGCTCACTATGAGCTCCTTCTGTCTGAGTTTGTGTAGTGCACCAGGCTGAATGGGTGGAGCCATGCCTCCATGGGAATTATCCAATTGGAGTTATCACCTACAGATGGATGAGTCACATCTCCATGGACACTGAACCAATAGGTTCCAACCCAATCCACACTAATACGTCTGCCCCCACAAGAATGCATTAAAGAGTATGGCTTTTTCTGGGGGTCATAAATATACAAACCGACCCAATAACATATATACGGAAAAGTCCTAAGTTTCAAATTACAATGTAACAAGTAGTTAGCAAATTTCAAAGAATGTTGTGAGTTACATTACCACAATTTCAGTTATTTCCTTATTGTGGAATATAACATTTATGTATAAAGTTGATAACTTTCAATATACAATTTAGCAAGTAGCTATAGAGCAAATTTCAAAGAATGTAATGGGTTACAGTTCCACCATTTCAGTTATTTCCTACTAACTATTCTAATACCCTAGAAACTAAGCAAGAAACTTACATAAGGATTCAGTATTCACAAACCTTTGGTAAATCCTGTCTTGTCAGTTGCTACCCCTCCCTCTCGATTGATCACTGTCTCAATCTTTAGAGATATCTGGGCAGTGACCACCTTAACTTGTTCATATTGAAAAGAGGTGTTGCCATTATGGTGCATATGTTTGATGGATCTGTTTGACGTTCTTGAAGAGGCTGTTGCCTCTATGCTTCCATCACTAGATCTTGAAGATGTTTCCCCACATTTTCTCCTAGGAGTTTTATGGTGCTGGCTCTTATATTTAGGTTTTTGATCCATTTTGAGTTAATTTTTGTAGGGCCCTCCTTCATTCTTTTGCTTATGTATAAGCAATTTCCCCAGCATCATTTGTTGAAGAGACTGCTCCATCCCAGGCTCAGTATACTTGGGAGCCATGTCAAAAATCAATTGACCATAGATTCTGAATTCTCAATTCGATTCCATTGATTGATTAGTCTATCTTTATGTCAATGCCCTGCTGATTTGACCACTGTGGCTTTATAATATGCTTTAAAGTCAGAAAGCATGAGCCCTCCCACTTCATTCTTCTTTTTCAAGACATTTTTGGCTATTTGAGGCCTTTTACCCTTCCAAATAAAATTGATAATTTGATTTTCCATTTCTGCAAGTAGTATGTTGGAATTTTGATCAGAATGCATTGAATCTGCAGACCAATTTGAGTAGAGTTAACATCTTAACAACATTTAGCCTTCCAATCCATGAACACAGAATGTCTTTCCATTTATTCAGGTCTTTGATTTCTTTTAGCAATGTTTTGTAGTTTTCTGCGTACACATCCTTTACACCCTCGCTAACCCTGTTTCTGAGCTGAGCGATGAGTAGGAGTTACCGAGCTGGAGAGCATCTTGGGTCCAGCCAGACATCTGGATTCACAGAACTGTATTGTCCACATTTAGCAGTGGTTTCCTCAGAAGGCATCGGGCAGGAAACAGCTGGCCAACAGGGCAGTGCCAGGCATTTTTTTTTCAGTGGAAAGAGTCCTCATACAGCCCTCCAGTTCATGGCTCGGATGCAAGAAGACAAGATCCCCAAAGCTTCACAGCCCGCACTCCCTGCGTACCCAAAGATTGTGTGAGAACTGCACTGGCGTTGGCCTCGCTTCCAGGATCCCTGGAAGGACATGTCCAATTACAGAATCGCAACACTCAGGAAAACCCGAAGCTCTGGCAGCCTTGATCAGATATTTATAGTTCATTTATCACTCTTCTGTGGTCTGATGCATTTTACAAATCAGCGTTGCCTAGAAACACCATTGACATTTTAGTTTTATGCCATTACCAGGACTACAAAACTAGAAACTGGAAAGTGTAATAAGTCAAATTCTCATCCAGAAGAGGAAAGGGTTTGGTTAACCTGCTACCCACAGCAAGAATGCGAGAGTGTTCCAGGCAGAGGGAGCAGGTTTTGCAAAGGCTTATTCAAGTAAGTGCTTTGAATATATATATTTGTATTTTTTCTTCTTGAATAACCTGTTAGTTATTTGGTGACAATGGTTGTTTCTTGTTTCCCTCTCCAGCAACTAGCTCGTAATTGATGCAAAAACCCACACATTGATGACTCATTCACTTTCTAAATAACTATTTATTGAGTATGTGTTGTGCTCCAGATATATGCTTAGGGCTGGCGATGTATAAAGGGATGTGACAAAAACAGCAGCTGACATCATAGAGCATTGCTATGTGCAAAACCCTTTGCATGAATTAGACTATTTTCTTCCAATAACCACCCTGCAAGAGTGTAGCAGACAGATTCTTAGGGTCGCTCCATAATCCTGCCTCCTTGTGTTCAAGACCTTGTATAATTCCCTCTCCCTGAGGATGTGAGAAGTTCTTTAAAAGTGGGTGTGGGAGGCAGAAGAGAAAGTCAGAGCCATGCAGTGTGAGAGAGGCTCAAGTGGTCATCAGTGGCTTTAAAGATAGAAGAAGCCGTGGACCAAGGAATATCGGCAGCAGGTAGAAGTTGGAAAAGGCAAGGAAACGGATTCTCCTTCAGAACCTCCAGAAGGAACAAGCTCTTCTGATACCTTCATTTTAGCCTGGTGAGACCCATTTTAGATGTCTGGCTTTCAGAACTATATGATAATAAATTTACATTGTTTTAAGTCACATCATTTATGGTAACAATAGGAAACTAATTCCTCAGGAAACATGACTCATTAATTTGTTCATCCAATACATATTTAATTAAGTGCCTATTATGTGCCAGGCACTGTGCTACATACTATTCTAGCCCACACTTTCTTTTCCCTCTTCTTTATTCTAGCAAGGTACAAAAACAGGCTGGGAACCAAGCTTGGGTTTCAAGCAGCAGCTCCTTGGAAGTGGCCTCAGCACCATGGACAGCTCCTGCCTCTCTCTCAGAGGGGAAGGACCTGCCCTTCTTCAAATGCTTCCAACATCTCTCTGCCCAGAATGCCTTCTCTCCCCCTTCTTCACCCATTGGACTCTTACTGACACCTTACTCACATTGTCCTCATCCCCGCCCAGCCCTGGGAAGACTTCCAAAGCACCCTCAGGTCACACACTCCAAAGCTTTCTCTCTAAAAGCCTAGAATCCTTTGCATCCATCTCAACAGAACATGAGTTCTCTGAGAGCAAAGTCTTACTCTTGTATCATGACCCATTTACCCCAACCCCAGGGACTGACAAGGATTCCCTGCTGCTCAGGAAACATGTGTCTCTTCCAAAAGCTCCGTCTCCTCCAGCCAGGAGGTGGAGAGTTTAAACCTTGTGTTGGGGTCTCTGAGTTTTTCCGTATTAAGGGTTTCTTTCCCTGCTGTGGCACAGCTGGCCTTTATGCTTTGGGTGTGGATAGCAAGGACCCTGGTGCAGCCAAAAAGAGGAGAATGCTCTCTAGTGTCCATAAGTGGAGCAACCATGTATTCTACCTGTGTTTCTTGAACATCTCTTTTGTGCCAGGTGATTCTGCCCCATGCAGAGTACATAGTGCTAAACACAACCAATCTCTGCCCTCTTGAAATGTATGTTCTAGTGAAGGGGGCAGAGAATAAACGAAGAAACAAGTCAATAATTTCAGACAGTGCTAAGTGCTGTGGAAAAATCCATTTCCTCAGTAAGTTCAACACAGTCACCATATGACCCAGAAATGCCACACTTACATATAGACCCAAGAAAATTGAGAACCAGAATTTGAACAGATACAAACTTTAACAGTACATTGATGTTCATCCAACCTTATTTGCAATAGCCAACAGGCAGAAGCAATGGGAGTGTCCATCAACAGATGAATGGGTGAACAAAATATGGTATTTCCATACAAAGAAATATTATTTAGCCATAGAAAGGAAAGAAGAGCTGACACATGCTACAACATGGATGAACCTGGAAAACACGATGCTCAGTGAAAGAAGCCTGAAACAAAAGGACACCTGTTGTGTGACTGCATTTATATGAAATGTCCAGAACAGGCAAATCCATGAAGATGGAAAGGAGATTAGAGGTTGTCAAGGGGCTGGAAGAGGGGAGTGGGAAGCCGCCGCTAATGCATTTGGGTTTTCTATTTGGGGTGCTGGAAAAGTTCTGGAACTAGTTAGAGGTGATGGTTGCCCAATATTGTGAATGTACTGAATGCCACTGAGTTGTACACTTTTAAATGGTTAAAATGGTAAATATTGTGTTTTGTGTATGTTGCCACAGTAAATAAAAGGATATATATATATATATAAAAATAAAAAGACCAGGCAGTGGGAAAAGGGGTGATTGGGTGGGGGGTGAGGCAGGGTGTGAAAAGGGAAAGCTTCTTTGACGACATGATTTCTGAGCTGACATCTGGAAAATGCAAATATCTGGGGGTTATCCAGGCTGTGGGAACAGCAGATGCAAAGGCACGTGGTGGAAACGAACTTGTGTCCATAGAAGAGGCAAAACAAAACAAAAAACAAAAATACAGCATAATGATTACAAGGGGGCAGGAGAGAGCCCCAGGCCTCAGTTGCTACTCTAGGGTCTCAAAAATGCAAGGTGCTCTCTACTCATCATCTCATTCAATCTTGAAGGGGCAGAACTATAATATCTCCATTTCTTGGCTGAGAAAACTGAAGCCCTGGGAGGTGCCAGGCCTTTGCTGGTGAGTGGTCAGGCCGCGCCACTGTCACCTCCAACTACTCCCCCAGCAGCGCACGATTGCAGCGATGGGGGGCGCCTTTGGCACGGAGGCTCCCAGGAAGCGCGTGAGAAGTTTCTGTCTCCCCAGTACCCAGCCCTGCCCGGGACTCAACCAATGGGGGTCCGGCTGGGCTCACCCGGGGCCCCGGGGTCATCATTTCTTCGTCTGCATAGAGTGCTCCGAAGAGACGTGTCCCTAAGAGCTTTATTCCCACCCCACCCCCACCTCCACGTTATCTAATAAATGAGGCCATTACCAGCCTTATCTTCTTTAGTTATTTATTCCTTGTTTTGTTTTTAAATCCATGAGGGGCCCCCAGGAAGTCCTCTCCTCTGCTGCCCCTGGCGAAGCTCCCCGAGATGCTGGCGGCTCAGCCAATGGCGAGGACGCCATCCTGCTAGGGGGCTGTGCCCGGGAATCAGACCCGCCCGCCCTGCACACAAAAGCGCTGCAATTCACCGTCCGGAGGGAGCCGATCCTCTGCCGGCTGCGAGAGGAGAGAACCAGATACCTCGGGGGCAGCCGCAGCCCGAGGTAGGGGGTGGCGGGGAGCAGATCCGTGCACCCCCATTCCACCCCACACCACCCGGGACAAAAGAACCCGTGTCTGCGCCGGCCACGCTGGCTCCGGGATGACCGTCCTTGGCTGCGTTTTGCGCCCCTGCGCGCGGCTCCGGGGCAGGAGCTGAGGGCTCAGGGGGCCGCGCTGCGGAGACGTGGGGGACCCCCGCTGCCTCGGGGCGGGTCTCGGCTTTGTTTGCGATTGACGCGGAGAGAGGCCGTCGCCGCGGAGGTGAGTGCACCTGCTCCCTTCCAGCTCCTGCCCAGGCAGGTTTGCCCGGAAAGGGAGGTGTCTACGCTGCTTGCAAAAACCCCTTGCCGACAGTTGGGGTGGGTGGGGGGCAGAGAAGCGGGTTCTTGAGACCTCCCGGGGGTGCAAACACAGCCACCCTTTTTACCTATAAACCGGGAAGACCATCCATTTCTTACCCCACCCACCCATCCCCGTTTTCTGCTGCGAGGCAGAGATTTGCACCATTTTCAGGACGAGCTTAGAGATCAGGCGGATGAAAAAAAAAAAAAAACACCTCAGCGAGCTTCCTGGGGAGCTGAAATGGACAGCTCCAGCCTCTGCTTGCGTTTCCCATTTCTCTAATGCTCAGAGGGACCGGGAAAGCCACCCTGGATGGATTTGGAAATTGATTTTTGAGATGCACACGGGAAGGTTTGCTCTGTTGCGGGGAGGGAGGAAGTGGTTCAGGATATCCATAGCCCCTCTTAATCTGAGCACGGATGGAAGGTGTTAATAAGTCAACATCACTGTGTCACTGTGTTGCCCGGCTTGCCGTCCTCGCGTGTGAAGCTGGGATCTGAATTTGGGGCCCTGTGGGAACCCACTCACACCCTGTATTTAGAGGATGTGTGGGCTCCGACGCGGGGGCTGGGAGTTGGGGCGAGGCCTCCTGGGGGTTGGGATAGCACCCAGCTTGGGTCGGGACCCCAGGTCTGCAGAGGAAAACAGACACAAAGGCCTCCAGATGAATCTCCATTTGTGGGAACTTTCCCTTGGAAAGGGAAGACAGCTGCGGTTCTGTTTCAGATCAGAAAGCGATTTTTCCTGCGTCTTGCGTCTTGCTGTCCCTCCCCCAAGAATGGATGACGACATTCAGGATGTTGACAAGAATCTATAGAGAACGCTTCTTCCTTGGAGGGGGGAGAGGCTACTTTTAACCAGTCCCCCACTCCCATCCGGACCCTCCCCTCACTCAGTCTCCTTCTGGGTCCTCTCTTCCTGAGTCACCATCCCAAGCGAGGCTGCAGGATGACACACCCAATCTAGCAGCCAGACACCAGCCCTGGGGAGGCGGCTGCTGTGGTGTCGTGGGCCTGGCACTCGAGGGACCTTAGATGCCAGAAAATGGGAATAACAACCCAGGGGCTTATTGGAGGATGAAATGAAGTATTGCATGACAGAGGAGGCCTTTCATTGCATCCTTGTACACCAACGTACAAAGGCACAGAGAAACCGCTATTTCATTCAAAACACTTTCTGCCATGGCTTGATGGACACGTGGGACACAAATCTGTATTGATCAGGGTTCTCTGGAAAAACAGAACCAACAGAATATGCATGTGTTTATATATATAAATATATTCAGAGATTTATTTTAAGGAATTAGCTTCCACCTTTGCAGGGGTTGGCGAGTCCAAAATCTGTAGGGCAGGGTGGTAGGCTGGAAATTACAGTGAGGGTGATGTCAAAGCCTTGAATCCCAAATCCGTAGGGGTGGCCAGTGGGCTGGACACTTGGAGAGGAGTAGACAGCGAGATGGTGCAGTCTTGAAGCAGAATTTTTTCTTTCTTTCAAAATCTTAGTTCTTTGCTCTTAGGGCCTCCAACTCGTTGGATGAGACCCACCATTATGGGCAACACCCAAGCCAACATTGGGCCAAACAAATGGATGCCATAACCTGGCCAAGCTGACACATAAAATTAGGCATTTTGGGGGGTGTAGGGTGTTGAGCTGTACCCCCTGGCCTCCACCCACTCAGTGCTAGCAGCCACACACCCCCCAGTCATGACAACCAAACCTACCTCCAGACACTGCGAAGTGAGAACCCCAGTTTTCAAAGGATAGAAGGGTGGTTTTGGTTGAATCCCAGGATCCTGAGATGTTGTGGCTGAAAGTTTTCATGAAGGTTATCTCTCATCCAACTCTCATTTACAGGCAGGGAAACTGAGGCCTGCCTGGGGAATGGCCTGGGGGTGTGTTGTAAACCCAGACAGACCCTCATCCAGACCTCTGGAGAGCCTAACACTTAAGGCACCACCCAAAGGTCCCCACCCCCACCCTTCACTCTGCCTGCCCCTGTGAGCTCCTCAAACCAAGCTGGCATTTTGGGGTTGGCATTATTGTGTCCCTGGCTTTCTGTCCCAGTGCTTTCCGCCAGCCCTCACTGCCTCAGTTGGCCCTGGGGTCAGGTTGTCAGAACTTGCTTCTTTGTGGGGAGACAGAGTAGCAGGGCAGGGGACCTGGAGCAGACAGAGGAGGGTTGGGGCTGAGCAGGTCCAGTTTTAAAGTGGCAATCCTAGCAGGGACAGTGAAGTGTACCAACAATTAATCGGCACGTCAGTATGAAAGATCTTCAGATGGGATTTACTGCTTCCCATTGAGGCCCATGATGAGGGAGGGAGGATGTATCTGTGTGGATACTCTGGAGAGGGGGGCTTCAGAGCTTCCAAAGCAGAAGCTTCCTCACTTGGGTTCACACTCCAGACCTCCCGGGACAAAGCTGGGTGTCCCCAACTCTCTAAGCCTGTGTCTTCTCATCTGTGAAATGAGGGTGATGCTTGCACAAGACGATAGATGCAAGAGCTATTTGTGGATCGATATCCAAAGTGCTGCACATGGGTGGGAAATTTTTATTGCAATTATTGTCTGGTAAGACCCATCTGTCTGTCTGTCTGTCTGTGGCTCCTCTTCAGGACTTTTCTTCAAGCTGTCACCTCCTCCTGGTTCCCATGGGGACCACGGAAGCCACCCTCCGGATGGAAAATGTGGATGTGAAGGAGGAATGGCAGGATGAAGATTTTCCCAGGTACAGTTTCCCAGATTTTCGAACCTGTGGTGGAGGGAGTGGGTCTGGGGTATCTCCGTGGTGGGTAGAGAAAACACAATGACAGTCAAGAGCCTCTGCTCTCTGCAGCCCAGTCTGCTTGTCTCTGAGTGGGAACCTGGCGGGGATGAGCCCCCTTCCCACGGACCCACCATCTCATCACCCCTACACTCCTTGAGAGCTGGGATGGCATCCGTGAGGTGTCTCTGCCACACAAAATAAGTGCTTGATGAATATTTTCTAAATTTAAGATTTATTCTCCCTAAATCCACACACCCAAAGCTACCAGAAAAGCTCCCACCCACCCCACCCACAATATTTTAAGAGTGCTAAACATTTTTCTTAAACTCTTCATTGATTTTGTAGTCTTCTTACCTGGTTTGTAAGAATCTGGTTGATAGTGTATTTTTACCTGCAGATACTTTTCCCATTGAAGGTTCTGGGTCTAGCCCCTGCCTGCTTCTTTGACCTTGTCTCTCATCACTTTCTGCTCTGTCCAAGCCCCTCCAGCCACACTGGTTTCCTTTCCGTTCCTTTGCCTTGACCAATTTACTCTTAACTTTCCGATTTTGCATTTTCTGTTCCCTCTGCTTGCCATGCTTTTCCCTTCTTTGGGTCTTTGTCCTTGGGTCACTGTCTCAGGGAGGACCTGCCTGTCCTCTTCATCACCCCACTTTCCCTAATTTATTTCCCTTCTAACTCTTAACTTCTGCAGAAGGCTGAATAAAAGCCTCTTACTTGGAACCTGTGAACATTACTTTATATGTCAAAAGGGCCTTTGCAGCTGGGATTAAGTTAAGGACCCTGAGATTGAGAGAGTCTCCTGAATTGTCTGGGTGGGCCCAGTGTCACCCTAAGGGTCCTCACCAGTGGGAAGCAGAGGGAGTTTTGACTACAGAAGTAGGGGGCTGCAGTGACGACCGAGCCAAGGAACACAGGTGGCTTCTAGAATCCAGAAAAGGCCAGGAAACAGTTTCTCCCCTGGAGCCTCCAGAAAGAACCAGCTCCGGTAAAACTGAATTTGGACTCCTGGCCCCCAGAACTGTAAGGGGAATCATTTGTGTGGTTTTACGCTACAAAGTTTCTGGGCAACTTCTTACAGCAGCCATTGGAGTGAGCCATTGCTAAAAACAGTTTACATGCTTGTCTTGTTTATGGGCTGTCTCTCCACCAGACTGAAATGCATGAGGTGGGGGATCTTTGTTTTTATCACCACTGTATCCCGGCACCAAGACTGTGCCTGGCATACAGCAGGTGCTCAATAGATGTTGGGTGAATGGGTGGTAACCACTGGCAGCAGTAAAAAGCCATGTCAGAAAGATGCCACGCTAGTTTGCTGCTGAGATGTGTGATCCATCAGGAATTCTCTCTCCTCCCCATTTTCTCCTACCATGAGCTGTTTGGTAACCTGGAATTCATTTCATCAGCACAGGTTTCCCCAAATTCATTGGCCATTCCCTCTTGCTTTAAGTACAAGGAGTTTGTGCCAGGAGACAATGCTCAGAGAGTTGGTTGTATAAATATCTAGGGAGGCACAATAAAAGGAACAGGGCTTGATCAGCCTGGAAAAGAGAATTTGAAGAGTCTTCAAGCTCTGTCTGTGGTTGCCGAGGACAGAACTAGACAGAATGGCCCAAGCATTTGAACAGAGGTGGGTGTGCATTCAATATAGAGAGGCGCTTTCCAAAATAGGTCCTTGTGGGAAATGGCGAGTGTCCTGTGGGATCGTGTCTAAATAGGTTGATGAAGGGACCTCTGCAAATTTTAGCTCTCTTCTGAGTCCAGTTGTTTCCAGCCCTCCGAGTTTTTGTGTGCGGACCTTGCTGCTTCATAGTGAGAAGTGCCTGTTCTCAGAACAGCTGAGAATTTCTTGGCTGCCCAGTATTGAAGGCGGATTTTCCGCGTGGTCATAAGTAAGGATTTCAGCAAAGAAATGTCTCCTTAGCTGGGGCTTCCCTTTTGGAATTTTCTTCTCCTTTCCACGTTCCTTTCTATAAATCTTTCTCTTCAACTCTATATAAGTAATGCTGATAATTAGATATTTAGAAAGGGATCATTAGGGTGCCTGAAGTTGGCAGTTCAGGCAAATTCAAGATTGATTTTTTAATACATTTTTAATTGCGAAATTTAACATATATATATATATATATATATAAAATAGTGACAACTTTCAAAGTCTGATTTAACAAATAGTTAGAGAGCAAATTTCAATGACTGTTATGGGTTACAGTTCCACAATTTCAGCTACTTCTTCATAGTGAAATATAACATATATACAGAAAAATGTATATGTATATATAAAACAGTATAACTTTCAAAGTACAATTTAAAAAGTAGTTATATAGGTAATTTCAAAGAATGTTGTGGGTTACAGTTCCACAGTTTCAGTTATTTCCTTATTGTGAAATATAAAATATATACATAAAAAAGAATATATATATATATATATATATATATATATATATATATATATATATATAACAGTGATAACTTTGAAAGTACAATTGAACTAGTAGTTATATAGGTAATTTCAAAAAATGTTATGGATTATGGTTCCACAGTTTCAGTACTTTCCTTATTGTGAAAGATATTATATATTCAGAAAGGTAATAATTTTCAAAGTACAATTTACTGAGTAGCTATAGGGCAAATCTCAAAGAATGTTATGGGTTACAGTTCCTCCATTTCAGTTATTTCCTTCTAGCTATTGAAATACCCTAGCATTTAAAAAAATTATAAGAAAATTCAGTATTCATAATCCTTTGTTAAATCCTATCCTTCCTCTCATTTGACCCCTATCTCCATCTTCAGAGGTGTCCAGGCCGTGAGCACCCTAACTTGTTCATATCACAAAGGGGTGTTGACAGTATGGGGAAGGGGCTGCATCTGATAGTTGATCATAAAGAGACTGTTGCCTCTGGGCTTTAGGACTTGTCTGGTATAGGAACACTCTAGTGGATATAAGTTACTAAAAAATAAAACTTAATGACTGCATCTTTTATAGACTCTCAAGTAGGGACCTAAGGTATTTGGGGACTACTTTTGGTAAGGGCCTGGCATACTGTGGCCATTTGGGATGTCTAGCTGGAGCTTGCATAAAAATAACCTACAGGACAGTCTCTCCACTCTACTTGAAATCTCATAGCCACTGTAACCTTACTTTGTTAACTTTCTTTCCCCCTTTTGATCAAGAAGGCATTTTCAATCCCTTGATACCAGGGCCTGGCTCATTCCTGGGAGTCATGTCCCACGTTGCCAAAGAGATTCATTTCCCTGGGAGTCATGTCCCATGTACAGGGGAGGTTAATGAATTTAGTTACCGAGTTGGGCTTAGAGAGAGAAAGGCCACGTCTGAGCAACAAAAGAGGTTCCCTAGAGGTGCCTCTTGGGTATAATTATAGGAAGGCTCAGCCTCCCTTTTACAGCCCTAAGTTTCTCAAGAGCAAGCCTCACGATTGAGGGTTTGAAAAAGTAGTGGGTTCCTGATTTCATGTAGCATATGTTCTGCCCAAGATAAACAATCAGTGTCTCACATTATCTTCACTGAGTTGTACAATCATCATCACGCTCAATTTTAAACAATTATCATAACACAAAACATTGCAGAGCTCTAATCAGCAGCTAATTATTCATCCCTAGATTACTGTAGTGCCTATAAGATATTCCTATTAATTATAGTCTATAAGATGTAATGGGTAGTTTTTCCATATACCATTCTGTTGTTAACTCTTTGTACCAGTGTTATACCTTAGAAGTGTATCATGCAAACACTTGCTTATATTTGTAGTGCTTCTCTGTGGGTTGCATGCCTTTAAACAACCACTTTTGTAAAGATCAATTTTTAGCAAGAAACTCATGGTGTAGTTAAAAATGCCCTTGTCTGGGGAATAACTGATTTTAGGCCTGTCGCTTGCTCCTGTCGTGCCCTGGAGAAACACACTTTTCCTCATGTGTAAAAGGTGACATCAGATCAGGTGATCTCAGTGGGCTCCTTCCAGTGTCTAGGGTTCTGGGGGCTCCCTGGGCCAGGACTTGGAGAACCTTCTGATTCAACCCCACAGCTCCAGGCAGCAAAACCCAACCCATCCTAGACACGTGAAGCATCCTCTTTTGACTCTGCGCTGTGTTCATTTTTCTTTTGAGCAGCACAGCATCACGGAAAGAATGCATGCTTTGGGATCTGACTCTGGGGTCACATCTTAATTCCCCAACAGACTTGCTCGGCCTCCTTGAGTGATTCTTTGGGCATCTGAAGGCCTCAGTCTTCTTACCTGTAAAACAGCAACAAGAATAAATTATATCCCCTCTCCCAAGCCTCCTTGGGACAAAAACAGGAGCTGGATGCAGCTGCTGGTTTGGAGGGTGGGGGGATCTCCTCTTCTATTTCAGCAGCTCAGTGTTTGCAAGATAGTGTCCTTGCTGTGCAGCCCAAGGCCCTCAAGCTGGGCCTTTACCAATTCAGTACCAATGCAGCCTCTTTAGTCACAAAGCTTCTGTCTTCCTCTTTTCTGGAAGAAATAAGTCCCCCTCCTAGCTGAAGCGTCCAGCTGCAACTTGACAGAAGCATCTCTGTCTGGCTCCTGACAATTCACAAATCTCTTCCTTCCAGCAGTTGATCCCTCCCCAGAGCCCTCTTTGCCCACACACCCCACTCGCAAAGGGAGGGCCCCCGGGGCCCTTTCCAGTGCTCACTGCCCCTGCCCTGGCTGATCCCTCTGCTGTATTAGCTTCCAGTGTTTCCCTTCACCCCTGTCCTTCTGCAGATGCAATACAGAGCCAGAACTGAAGGTGGCCCGGAGTTTACTGGGTTCACCTGCTTCATTTTCTCCATTCATTCATTCCGATGGTCTGTCTGGAGCACAAACAGTGTGCTGGGCACTGAGGGATATGGAGAACAAGAAAGCCCCCTCCGTCCATGGAGGACGCACAGGCTAGGGACAGAGATGGGCTGCCAGTGTACAACCTCACAACCAGATGCCAAATGCCAGCCGGGTTTAGGGTGCTTTCAGCGTGCCTGGGTGGGGTCTGACCAGATTGGAGAGGTCCAGACCTGAGCTGTGAGGAGTGAGGGGGGAATAAAAAGGAGGCCAGGGGTAGGGCAGGGTGGTCCCAGCACAGACAGCAGCACGTGCAAAGGCCCTGGGGCTCGCAGAAGCCACTCGAGGATGCCACTGAAGGACGCCGGGTGGGGAGGGGGCTTGGCCAGGGTCTTGCCACTAAGGGATGGCAGGCCTGGGGTTGGGTGCCAGATGGGGCCTCAGAACGGCCCCGTCGCAGCCGAGGGGCCATGGTTTTTGCTTGTCAGTGTGTCACTTTTTCTTTTGATATTGTTCCCAACTTTATTGGGTAGAAGATGTGCGAGACATGGAAGACTTGTAGGCTTCAGCCAGATTCACCAGTGGCTAACAGTTTCTACCTGGGCTTTATGGTCTGTTCTCTCCTCTCTC
>PVKY010006480.1:0-15039 GCA_004027775.1 Bradypus variegatus
GTCCATCCTCCCCATCTTCTGAGTCCATCCTCCCCATCTTCTGAGTCCATCCTCCCCATCTTCTCTGAGTCGCGTCTTGTCCTGGGCTTGTGCTTGCCCACGGCCTTAGGAATCCCCCCAGTTAACAGGGATTCAAACACCCCTCTACTCCCTGTGAAATAGATTCATAGATTTCCTCCCCCTCCATGGTGCTCTGTTGTATGGCTTAAAGCAGGTAATCCTTTACCCCAGGTCGCCTTGACTGACTTGTTTCTTACCCTGCTTAGTCCATACACTGCTTCCGTCTGCAGGGCATGCTCCAGGAGGCTGAGCTGCAGAGGAGTTTCCTGGTTCAGGCTTTCGGGCCGCCACTGACAACTGGCAGCCCCCATGGGAATGCCTCTGCTTCCTCTGGAACAGGGCCAGGGACCCACAGTGGGGGTGCGGGCTGACTCCACACCAAGTTGTGGGGGAGGGGTAGCATCTCCTACCACTTTTAAAACTGCATTTTCGTGATTGGGCTCTCGGACAGTTACTGCAACCCTTTAACTGTTTTCCAGAGTTTTGAGGAAGAGGGCTCTGCCAGTTTTTGCTAGTTGTTCAAAGATTCTGGGGTCCGGAAATGACACCCTGGACTGTCTTGTGCTGCCATCTTGGTCAACAGAAGTCCTGCCACTCTTCCCACCCACCCCCCTTTTTAACTCAGCATAACTTAAGGAGCACTATATGATCAGTGCATGTATGTCAGCCTCACGATGGGTCACGGCCACACCCTATACCATTGTGTGGATTGGCCACGTTTATTTAGCCAGCCCTCTGTGGATGAACACTTAGGCTACTAAAAATTTGGTTAATAGATCTTTGCTGGTATGTATGACTACACCTGTAGAACAAATTTCCACAGATAGAATCACTAGATCAAAGGAAATCTTATATATATTTCCCAACTATCTTCCAGAAAACCTATACTGTATATACCAAAAAAGTGGGATGTTGGCAATGCTCTCGTTGTAGTTTTAACATGTCTTTTAAAATTATGAGTAAGAGTGAGCATCTTTACATAAGTTTAAAAATAACTTGCATTTCTTTTTCTTTGAACTGTCCCATTATGTCTGTGGCCCCAATATTCGATGGGTTAGTTTTTCTCAATAACAGGATTTTTATTAACATAATAACTTTAAAATACAATCTAAAGAGAAATAAGTACATCTCTGTCACTTGTATTATTAAAAATCTTCCCCAGTTTCAGTTAGCTCAATTTTTTTGTGTGTAAAGAGATTTAAACATTTTATGTTGTCAAATTTATAACCTCCTTTTCCCAGAACTATGTATGTTTTATTTGTTATATTTAAGTTTTGATCCATCTGGAAACTATTTTGGTATAGAGTAAGGCAGGGTTTTGACTTCTTCCAGATGGCTAACTGGTTCTAATACATTTTATTGAATATTTGTCCCCTCATTTAAAATGCCATCTTTGTCCTAAGTGAAATTCCCATGTATATTTGGGAGTTTTTGTGAATTTTTCTTCCACTGAACTGTCTGTTCATGTGTCGTGCTAAACCATCCTTATAATTGTAGCTTTACAGTATGTCCGAGTGTCTGCCCTCTCTCATAGTCTTTTCCCTCTCTGAATTTACTTGGTTATTATTATTCTTGCTAATTTATTTTTTTATACATAAATTTCACAATCACCTTCTTCCTCATACAAAAAAATTCTGTATTTTTACAGCAATTTTCTAATATTTATAAATTAATTGAAGCATGGTTGATATTTCTTGTGATGGTGAGTCTGCTTTTCCAAGAACAGGTTAAGTCCTTCATTTATTCAAGGTTTTTTTGATGTACTTTGATATTATTTTAGTGTTTTGTTCATGAGGCTCTTGTACAGTTTGTCTCCATTTTGTTCTGAGATGTTTTATCTTTATTGGTTTTATGTATAAATGAGGACTTCTATTAATTTTTAACAACCTGTTTGAATACAGGGAAGCCACTGACATTTGTAAATTAGATTTGTATAAGCCGCCTTACCAAATTCTTTTCTTATTTGTAATAAGTTTTCACTTACCAAATTCTTTTCTTATTTGCAATAGTTTAAACTCTGGATATCAAGGCATGTGTCATTTAAAAATAATGATCATCTCCTCTTTTTACAGTATCTTAACCTTATTTCTTTCTCTTGTTCGACTGATTGCACCTTTCCTCAAGAACAATATTGATAGTGGGTCAAGACCATCTTTTCTTTCTCCCAAGACCATCAAGCGTGTGGCTTTTGTTTTCTTGGGTTAAAAGGTATCTGTTCCTATTGCTATATCCTATGAAGGAAATATTCACTGATTTCTAATTTACTGAGAGTTTTTTAAAACCGGGAATGTGTATTGAATTTTATCAAGTGCCTTTTTAATGTGTCCCGTGGTCACTGTGAAACTTTTACTTTTCTCTTATTCCATAGTATATATGGTAAGCGGTTCTTGATCTTTATTCCCTTCCTCATGGTGATTTAAAAATGTTACCCTCTTGTCCCCCCAGGGTTTGAAGTCTTGGCTTCTGCTTCCCATTACTGGCCATTGGAAAACGTGGACGGAATCCGTGAACTTCAGGACACCACTGGAGGTAGACACGGACCGTGAGATTTCTGCAGACGTGGGGGGCACTCAGCCTGGGGGGTCCTGGAGGCACTGGGTGGACCCTGTGTGCTCTGAAGCCAGTAAACATTCGTGGGGCTTCCCCCCAGTGATTGCTATTCCTAAGTATTTTATTAGGACTTCTAGGTATGTTTATGATTGAGAGAATTTACAATTCAAAGTAGTATTAATTTATGTATTTTCCCACAACCTTGAACTAGCAGCTGCTTACTGTGGATCAATGTACGGTGAGTCTAGACATACGCTTTCTAGGTAAACAAACTGGTGTGAACCCACAGGCCTGCCAAAACAGGGCCTATTTGCACCCAATGCCAGAGATGATGCCAACAAAGGTTCTGGAGTCACTGTCCCCCCAGCAGCCCCCACCTACTGATCAACACCCCAGCTCATCGGTGTTCTCCACCTTTGAAAGGACTCTGGGTGGGACTCGGGTCTCTGGGAAGTAGAGTCTCTCTGACTTAACTCGGACACCTGCTGGCAGGAGAACACAAGGTTTTATTTTTCCATCTTAATAGGAATATTTTTTTAAAGTACAGGTTCTGAGTGATTTGGGTGCTTTTACGTTTTTGTTTTTAGTTTCCTTTGCCCCTGACTATGTTGAAGGGCTGACAGAGTCAGTAAGAGGTTGCCTGTACAGCAACCCAGCACATGCTCAGAAAGCCTCTGCACCGGGTCTGCGTAATGGAATTTTAAAAGCCTCGCACACTGCTGATTGCTATGCTTTTGACACCAGCGTACTGTTGTTTTCCTTGTTCCTGTGATTTAATGTTCTGCCAGAAATTGCCACCGGAGGTTCTGAAATGTCTCCCTTAACATTTGTGACTTGAGAGGCCCTGTGGCTGCAACCTGAGCATGGCCGAGGAGGGGAGCCCCAGGTGGCCCCATCCATTGGCACATGGCACCCCCTTTCTCAGCCACCCCGTGTCTTTGTCTGGGATGGGTGGCCACGGCCAAGCTTGATATTCTCTCCAAATGGCTGCACCGTGGAGAGGAGAGGCCAGCTCGAGTCAAAATAAACTGCCTTCCCTTGGTAGAACCAAATTCTCTTTTCTCAGAGCTTTTATTTTAAAGCTTTTAAGAAGGGATCATTTCGCCAAGTGGAAATAGCTTGTCAAAATAGCTCATTGTTTAGGATATAACAATTAAACTCTCAGGAGTTATTTCAAGCAAAAGCTTGAATGAGTATCAATATATCTCTGTCCTCAAAGCCCTCTTCCCCGGTCACTGTTGCAGATTAAATCAATTACTTTTGTTATTTTTGAAAAGCTTAACGTATGAAAAATTATTTTCATAAGATTATGTAATTGCTCAGATTCAATTACCTTGTGGTCAAAGTTTTTTCACCAAATTTATTGGCTTCTGGTAAAACCCTAAATATATTGATGTTTGCCCCCAAACACCTAAATGATGAAGATTTCCTTGCTCTTCTTTATTGGATCCATTCTTTATGTTATAAAGCTATGCTGGCATATTTCAATTTGATTACAGTCTTCTTAAATTCAAATAAAAAAGAATAGAATCCATTTTCCTGAAGGGACAGCTGAACAGCCTCGGAAGTCCCTGCGTGAGTGTGCGGTTTTGTCATTTGTTGCTGAATTCTCTGGTGTTCTGTCCATTTGTCGTGATATCATGCAGTTGTTTTCGTTCTGTGTCTGTTCCATCCGTCCCTGTGACATCATAACCATCGATCGTTTTGTTAAGGCTGTTTTATGGCCGAGTTTAATTTCCCATCCCTCAACCGGTACCCGCATGGGGGCTGGAGCCAGCAAACAGGGACACTTGTGACAGTTCCCTTGCGCTGGGCCTGATTGGGCTGCCGGGCTTAGCTGTGAGGTTGGCAGTCCGGGAGCGGGCACCGGAGGTCAGCGGTGGGGGGACGGCAGAGCCCCAGATGCTCCTCGGGCACCAGGCGTGTGCCCCCATGCGGGTTAGGTTGAGGGATGGTGGTTCCATTTGCGTCCTGTTCACTCATTTGTTGTGCCTTTTCTTTTGTCCCACCCAGCGTTCCGAGCCCACAACCTCACTGTGCCCCCCTCCCATAACTCCACCTCTGTGTCTGCCAATGACTCTGCCTACTCTAACTTCTCTGCGACTGTAGGTGAGCACTGCATGCTTTTGTTCTGTGTTCTGTCTGGTTGGGATCTACAAAGATGTTAAAGGCCAATCCAGTTTGGATCTGTACAGACTCACTGTAGCCCAGCTAGCGAATGAGCAGGTGCCCTGGAGAGGAGTGGCAGGGCACCAAAGTTAGCCACTTAGGGTTAACCTAAAAGGGTGTCACAGATCACAGTACAGTAGATGGTGCACTTAGCTTTCCACGTTACCAGGGTCTTCCAGACCAGCTGCTCGTTTTCAGAACAAAGCAGACACAAGATTAGATGATTCTAAAAATAAAAATTGTTTGGATTTTTTTAACGGATTATATTCTTTGGGGAGGAAATGCGTGCCCTTCTAATGGAAAATTAAAGTTGATTTTTAAATACCTCATCAAAAATTTGATCTCTTACAAACATTAAAATCAGCATTTCTTCTCTAGCTGCAATTCCTTTTTTTTTCTTAATCATTTCATTAATCATTAGAAGCCTCTGAAGGCCATATGTTTCATATTTTTCCTATGCAGCTCAAGGTGAATGCAATTGTGCATTTATTTGATCAGTGTAGAAAGTCAGTCCAGATAATTTATGTCTCACCCTTTGATCTTTTATCAACACAGAAACCTGATTGTTCTTTCAACCGAGAGGTGTTTGGTTTCCCAAATAAATTTTGCCAATCAAGTGGTCTGGCTTAGGGGTTAACATATCCTAAATCAATTATGCAACTGCTAGTTATGCATTTAAGTTACTAATGTATAAATCCCCCCAGCAAGATAGGAGCTACCTCAAAATCAAGTTTAAAACCCGCAGAGAAAACCCCGAGGCCCTTGGAGCTGGCCCTGCCTGTGGCAGCGGGGGCGGAACCCCCAGGGGGTGCGCTCAGGTCAAGGGGCCCCACTGGGCCCCGCCAGCCCCAAGGGCATCGGGCAACCCTGGCCGCACTTGGCGGTGGACGATGGACGCCTCTCCGCTCGGGCTTTTATGGCCTTGGCTGTCGGCCGTGTAAATCATCTGCATCGTGCTCCCACGGTCAGACACCTTGGCTGTGGGCGGGGGACACAACGGGATGTTTGGACAGAGCGGAGTGTCGGAGCCATCTGGTGTCGCGTTGCCAGGATCCAGGTTTTCCTCGTAGAGTCTGAAAACGGCTTCTTTGAAAATCGTGGGGAGGCACGTCTAGGAGTGGGGGCCCCGAGCTGGGGCTCGGAGAGAGAGGAGTTCAGCTGCAGCATGCTCAGGCTTGTTCCTAACCGGCTCACTCGGAAAGTGGGGTGGCGGGACGGGGTGGGGACGCCTCAGACAGAGCATGGCATTAAAGCTTAGGCCAGTGGGAGCTGATTTTCATATCCCACTTAGTAATCCAACTCCGGGCAAACAAAATCATTAGAGTACTATTCTATATCATTTATTAATTACATGCAATTAATAAAACAGTATATCATTAGTATGAGACTATAAATAATACAATTTACATTATAAATGTCTAAATACTACCTGCTTTTATGTAAGTTCCTTGTAAGCCTGACATTCTTTGAAATTTTTAATCTTGTAAGATTATTAATATGTGATGTGACTTTTCCTACTTAGATATTGTAGAAGGAAAGGTCAACAAGGGAATTTATCTCCGAGAGGAAAAAGGCATCACCCTCCTCTATTATGGAACCTACAAGAATTCTTGCATCAGTAATCCAGCGCAGTGCGGTCCCGAGGGTGAGTGATGCAGGTTTTTTTTAATGCATTTCATTTTCAGGGAGCATCTGCTCCTCTGGGCAGTGGTAGATGCGAGTGGAACGTTCTCACTGGTTGCAGAATGTGTGCAGATTTCCAGTATGAAAGGGGAGGGGAGGGGAGGGATAGAGGCCAACAGAATTCTAACTGGCATTTAAAAATAGGTAATGCGAGAGACTTGTCCTGAAGGCTGAAAGATAAAGCATCATCTGACAGAGATGTGAGATCAAAACGTTTAATCTCGAAAAGGGAACAAAAGCCTCTATAGAATCAGGACGGTGACGTCACTCCAGGATTTGCATACAGCATGTCATTTGTGGGAAGGAAATCGACAGGTTGGACTGTACAAGGTTATTTCTGCCTCTGGGACACGAGTGACAGATCTGGGGAGGGCATGCTTCCTCCGACGCATGTCGTGAATTTGCTTCTTTTATATCCACGGAGAGCAGCTGGGCAACAGAGAGCTGCCCCAGTGAGTGGTTGCAGGCCTGTGGTGAAGACAGTCCTCTGGGCAAAACACACACACACATACACACACACACAGACGTGCACACACACAGAGGAATTAGGCATCGGCTGTTTATCTCCCCCAGGAAGACTGCCCTGTCCTCCAGGGAATGGGCTTCAGACAGGAGACGTCTGGGCCCCGTCTGAACACTTCTTGGGAAATTGTTCTCTGTCCTGCACACAGGTTCCTCTACCCTAGGTAAAACGACAATTCCTGTTTCCGTGGGGGTGTACGGGAAGAGTTGCGGCGTTTTGGCCGTCATACGGCCTTATCCAAATTGCGTGGCGATGAGCTAATTGTGAAAGGCTCCGGGACGTGCGGTCTGCATCCCAATAAAAATAAACAGAAGCTTAGCGGGAGGGGAGGTTTTGGACTTCGCAGAACTCCCAGTTCTGAGAAATGGTTTGAGGTCTAAAACCGCGGCCAGATTCACCCTGAGATTGGGCTGTTTGTGCCGCGGACAGCTCCGCAAACACACCCGGCTTGTTTACTTCTCTGGATTAAAAAGAACCTCGGGCTCAGGGGCAGCGGCTGTGACAGCAGGAGCGTGCCCCCGCTCCCAGCCCCATCCTCCCTGCCCGGGCCGGGGAAGGCGGGGTGTCTCCGCAGTGGGGTTCACTGGGGTCCTGGGGCCCGGCTCCTCTTCTGAGGATGGCGTCTCCGCGGGGTGCTCATGTAGAAAACCAGACGGAGATAAGCTCTAGAAAGGCAGAGCACTGGTAGAAGAGTGGAGGGCGGGAGGCCCGGCAGGGAAAGGAGAGTCTGCTTTCTGTATGAGGACTTGGAGAGAACAGCTCAACTTCTCAGATGCTTGTTCCTTTTGAAAAGCTCAAACCTCAACTCTGTCTCCTAAAACATTCTTAAAAAAAAAAAATCAGCTGAAAGCATGTCCAGAGACAATAAAGGGATTTGGAAATAAGAAGCATAAAACAGCTGACCTGCTGGACCGAGATGAGGTGATAGTCTATTTAAATGCTGATTTTTATTATAAAAATACTCTCTGTCTGCTTTTCACCTTCCTTCGTTTCTGTGCACCGGCCCCGACTCCTGTCTTTTGGCCAGTGGTGCCCTCTGGGGAAGTTTTGGCACGAGCCAGGTCATGGGCACTAGATGGAAATGGGTGGACACTTCCGAGGATCCTTTGAGAGAAAAAGACTTTGAAATCTGTCCATTCTTGTAAGTGACCCTGAGGAAGCAGAGTCTGTGTTCGTTAAATGCCGGGCCACTCTTCTCCATCTCCCACCCCTCCAGAGCACAGAGGGGAAACTGACCAGAAGGGGCCGTTCTCGGGGGGCTCCAAGCCACCTGCACAGCTTGAGAGCTCAGGCCTAGGGTAGCCCTTGCAGAGACAAGCTCCCGACCAGATGAGATCCTCCAGCGTGCACCGGCCCCAGCTTCCCGGCCTGTCTATGGTCTGTCTGTTCTAGATGCAGCTCCATGACGGCCGGGACTGTGCTTGCCTTGGCGGCTGCCGTGGCCATGGGACCTGAGCAGTGTTAGGCACCAAAGAGATGCTGAATGCACATTTACCGCACACACTCATCTGTTCTAACTACCTTTCTGTTCCTGGAATTCCTTTAAATGCACTGCCATCAATTGTTTTTTACAAGGCTCTGCTTGAGTATTGCAGTAATGGGCCATTCACCTCTCCTAAACATGCCCATTCCATTTTGGGGCTCCTCTGAGTTTCAGAAAGGTATTTCTGATATTGGGCTAAATTCTATCTTCAGTTGCTTCTGCCCATTACTTCTAATTCCAGCTCAACTCTAAATCCCCTGGAGACATGCAGGCAGGATGGTGTTCATGCCAAAGAGGAAGCCCAAGGATGAGTTATTTCCTATAACTTGTGTGGGTCAAATGACGCAGTTACCCCAGTTTCCAGTAGTGGTAGAGCAGTTGTAAGACAGTTCTACAATTTTAGTCACTTCCAAACCTCTTTGCCAATTTTTTTTTAACCATATGCAAGTACCACCTGGGCTATTCTCATATTTAACATTTTTCTTTAAATTTCGTTGAAGAGGAAACTTCCCATCACTCTCATGAATGGGAAACCCACAGTAACTGTGTTACTGAATTCTAACTGGGTATCACAGCCTCCCGAGGCTCTAAGTTGGAGATGTGGTGTTTCTTTGTTAAAATGAGGTTAGCAATTGTTACAAATGCGTTTTTCCTTGTCACAACCAGAAGAATTAACAGACGACGGGAAAGGGAATCAGCCTCTCATGTTGTGATTCAATGTCACTGAAGACATGCCCCAGTGCTACCTAAAATTCACTTGGAAACCAGGCTCCACGACCACAGGCTGTGGAATTCGGCTCACATGAGGACACACTGGAGACTGGCCTATCAGCCAGCGCCGTGCTGCAACGTGCAGGCAGAGAAAGATGCGATTAACCTTACAAACCCAGCCACCCATCTCCCGCCTCAGGAGGCAGAGGGACAGAACTCACAACGCTGCAGGGTGGATCCGCCTTCCTTCCGTTTTCATGGTCGCCTTGGGCGGCATCCGGTAACTCTGTAACAAGCCAGTGCTCGCTGGACGCCGTCAGAGCTTCAGGTCTTAGCGCCCACCCCTGGCTAGACCCTCTCTGCAGAGGATGGAAGAGGCCTCCCTGGGCCCACTCGTGCCCAGGGGTCGGTGCCTGGCAGCCGTCTCCGATGGTTGATAGTTATGAGGTACCGGGATCTTTTCTCGCCTGGCCAGAGGGATCACAACCCCACAGTCCACCCTGCTCCAACCTGTGCACTTCTGGAAGGGCTGGGCATTTGGCGGTTGCCCGCTGGAGTGGCCCAGAGCTCTGAGCCCGGAGCACTCATGTCTCTCTTCCTGCGAGGTGGTCTCATGGACTCTAAAATCCACTTAGATTCCCCAGACATCGTCTGTTCCCACTAGTTCATTTTACAGATAAAGGAACGAAGGGCTGAATCCTGGGAAGCTTCTCCTAACCAAGCCCCAGGAGAATGTCCAGCGTCCATGCTTGAGCTGAGCTGTAAAATTGGAAGTTGAGCCGGCCAGCTCAGACTGAAGGCCTCCTGACCTAGTACTGCCTCTTTTCCTTTTTTGACTTTTTATTTTGGGATAATTGTAGCTTCACACGCAGTTGTAAGAAATAATACAGGGGGAACTGTGCCCATCACCCAGTGGGAGCACATTGCATGACGGTGGCCTCAGCTCACAGCCATGATGCTGACCTTGATGCAACCCGCTGGCCGTATCCAGAATTAATTCATCCGCTTTACATGCACGTGTGTGTGTGTGTGTGTGTGTGTGTCAGAGCCTCTTGTGTGTCCAATCCACCTCTTTGGAGGTGGCAGACTTGGCAGGATTTTGATTTCTTAAAAAAATTGCCTTTCTTTGTCCACATTTGGGCTTCTGAGCACTCAAACACATTTGCCTTTTAGCAGTTCCCACCAAGCTTCAAATCACTGTGTGTTCTGAGTGAAATTCAAAGCAAACGTTTCTGATTCACTTTCATGTCCTCACTCACGCCTTCTTCGATGAGATGTGCCTGACATTTAACAGGGCCACTGTGAAACTCCCCGCTTTCTAAGATCAGTGAGGGTCCCCTGGCTTGGCCGGCAGCGACTGTCCCTGTGCCTTGGTGGTGCTTGGGGCCAAGTGAAGCTTGGCCTGTCGGTGCTTTCCCTGCCCCTTCCTTGATGGGTTTGTCCATCGCTTACGCCTGCCAGGGCCATGGGTGGACGTTAACATCTGGGAGGTGGCTGTGTCTCTCCACCTGTTCTCCAGCTCGGAGGCTGTGGTTGAAGATTAATGTCCCCCCAACGATGCCCACTTCTAATCCCCCAAACCTGTGAATCTGTTTCCTTACATGGCAAAAGGGGTGTTGTAGATGTGGTTAGGTTTAGGTTCTTGAGATGAGGAGATTATCCTGGATTAGAGGGAGGCGGGAGGCCAGAGAGGCAGGGGCTGGGAGGAGCCACGCTGCTGTCCGGGGGACGGAGGACAGAGGATGGGGCCGCTAGCCAAGGAGTGCGGGAAAGGCCAGGGAACAGCTTCTCCCAGGGCCTCAGATCAGTGCGTTCCTGCCAGTACCTGTAGCCCCACGAGATGTCTGGCCGCTGGAACGGTTGTTTTGATCTGGGAGTCTGTGGTGATCCGTGATGGCAGCGCAGGGAGACTAACACAGAGGCAGTGTGAAATTCCCCTTTTAACCTGACCGTGGGCCTGAGACCTGACGCCACCCAGGCCCACGCTCGCCCAGGAGCCTCTTTCCTGCCACCCCCTTCCCCTCCTCTCCTGCGTTGCCTAATCAATGCCTGTTCATCCTTCAGAGCTCCATTCCAAGGTGACTTCCTCTGGAAGCCTCCCCCGACCCTCAGCTTAGCTAGCGCCCCATTAAGTCTCGTCTTTAACACTTGCCACGCTGTCATCGTGGGGATGTTTGTGTTGCCATCTCGAGTCCTCTGTCGCCTCCCCCACACAGTCCCTGCTGGAAGCTCAGGGACCCTGCCTCCCTGTCGCCTGCCTCTGAGGCTCTGGAGCATCGCAGGCGCTGTAGAAACACCTGCTGAATGAATGAGTCGGGTGTTGTCCAGGCGGCCGTGCCCAGGAGTGCCGCCGCCGGCCCTTGTTACTTAAGCACTCTGCCCCCGGCCCAAACATCTAGTGCCTGCTCTTCTGGCCCAGGTAACCCGCTCCTGGCCAGGGCCAGGGCCCACCAGGTGCAGATAAACTCGTCCCTGCTGGAGTCACCTCTGGGAACCAGGTAAATTCACGAGTGGAAGGGAGGGAGAGACCCCGTAGCCTCTCCGGTTCCTGGAAGCGAGGGTCCTCTCGGGCAGCCTCTCCACACAGCAGCGGTCAGGAAGGAGGGAGCCGCGAGTGCAGCAGGAGGGGACCCTCATCCTCCCTGAGTGCCTGATGCAGCTGGGGAGTCAGGGACTCTGCGGGCCCGGGCTTCAGCTTGGCTCAGGTAGCCATGTTCTGGTTAGCCGCTGCTGCGTCAAAACACTGCCCACACCTCGTGACTCAATGCATGGTTGGATCATCTCTCACGGTCCGGTGGGCAGTGGGCAGGCTGTTGTGGTCAGCCCGTGGCCGAGGCTGGGGTCATCTGAGGGCTCGGCTCAGCTAAGGTCCAAATGGCTTTCTTTTCTCACGCCTCTGCCGGCTCCTCCCTGGGATGGTTTCCCCTGACACGGTAGCCTGGGTCCTGACACTGGCTCAGACCCCCAGGAGACAGACAGCAGAGCTGCTAGGCACCCACGGGCCACGCCTCGGCTCAGGTGGGAGTCTTTTGGTCAAATCCACCCCAGGCCCACCCAGACCCTGGGGTGGTGAAACGGAGTCGGTGACCTGACGCGAGGTCCAGGTCCCACCGCACAGGGCTGGGAGAGGGTGCTGGGGCTCTCCGTGGAAAATGCAGTCCACCGGAAGCTGTGCCCAGGAGCTCATGCGATGTCATCAGAAGCGGACTCGCTCCATCTCCCTGGCTCCGGGTTCCACTTTATCAGCTGAGCTAAGCCTCCCTGCACCAGCCATGATTCCGATGGGGTCCACCCCAGCTGGCCTGGGGTACGGTGGCCAGCCCACCTGAAGCTCGGAAATCAAGGGCGGGAATGCCGCTCCCCGGAGGGGCACAGGGTGCTGTCACTGGGTGTGGGGGTGGACGCCTGCAGGCGAAAGCAGCTGCAGGTCATCTTGCCCTCCCCAGCTGCGGCAACTTGGGACTCTTCTGGGTCATGCTCGCATGTGGGCCTAGAGGAGCTGCTCCTGGACCCTTCCTCCTCCCCTGCCAGCCTCTGCCCTGCCCACCGCAGAGTGGACAGGGCACCAGCACAGCTGCCTCACCTGGCTGCCTGGGTTCAAATCCTGGCTCTGTCACTCACTAGCTGTGTGGCTCTGGGAGAGTTTCTTGACTTCTCTGTGCCTCAGTTTTCTCATCTGTGAAGTGGGGACAACTAACAGCTCCTTCCCTGGGGTGTGTGGAGGATTAAAAAAGTCGACATGTAAAAGGGGCTTGGAGCAGTATCTTGCTCCTAAGGAGTTCTCATCAGATGCTAGAAATCATACTTTTTCATAAAATATTCTTTATATTTTAAGGAAATTAATTTCTTATCTGTTAAATCTGTTACAAACATTTTTTCTCCCAGATCATCACTTGTCTTTTGACTTGGTTAAGGCAAATTTATTGTATCGTAGAACTTTATGACATTTATGGCAAATTTATCATCTTGTGACTTCTGAATTTTTTTTTCTTTTTTTTGTCTTGATGAGAAAGATCTTCTCTTGCTTTTTTGGGGGGGATAGATTAGGATTCAATGGTCATATTGAAAAAAATTTTTCAATACTGTGCTTATTTCATGTTCCTTCAGATTTTTTCCTCTTTGTATTAAGGATCCCAAGTGCATGGAGCAGAATTCCTCCAAATGCTAATATGAGAACCTCATTATGAACCTTTTAAAACTCTGTGAAGACTCAAATTGACATTTGCATGTAAGCTGCTCCTCAGATGGAAACGATGACTTGGCATGCTGAGCTAAGTGAAGAGCTGCGTAGGGGTCCTGTTGCTTGCTTTCCACCCTTACCTACCGCTACGTTTAATTTTCCAATGTTATTTTTCCTCCTAGGCAGGCAGCTACTTGGCCCCAGCAGGGCCATTTTGAATCAAGTGAAAGGAATTTTTAAATGTAGCAAAGGCTTTTGAAAAAATTGACTTCCATGAATCCTCCTGGGAATTTGTTTCATAACAAAAATTTCACAATGTACTGTGTTCACTTTCCTGTGAAATTGGACGTTTCTGTGAGTGGACAGGCATGGCAGGGAAGCTTGGGGCTGTATTCTGGATTCCGGGTCACCGAGGCCCAGGCAGATGGAGGTAGTGGGAGAGTGGGGGCCTCGGAGCCCCCCCACCGGCCGCCATGGTGGGGAGTGGGCTCTCCCGGCACAGGCCAGGGCCCGGGTGTGGTCAGCAGCTCTCCAGGCCTCTGCAGTCCCTTCCCAGAGTCCCTCCTTTCCTGGGGGTGACCCCACCACAGGACACTCTGTGGGACTGTCCGCTTCTCTCGGTGGCCCTAAGAATAGACCCCTGAAGACTGAGCCTTCTGCTCTGGAGCTTCTCGGACGCCAAGCAAGTTCCAGCCCCTTCCACTGTTCTGACGTTCTGCTTACATTAAAAAAAAGGGGGGGGACTGCAGAGCAGAGCTAGCAAGTGCATGTTGTGTTTACGTGTTTATTGTTGACTGTGAATCCAACATGACACGTTCACTTATCCGCCACCACAGTCAAGACGGCTTGGCAGCAAGACCCGTGTTTACATTTCAGCGGCAGATGCCTTCTTTTCGATCAGTCGGTGACTCTCCATGGCCACTAGAGGATAGAGCCCAGGGGTCAGTTTGGGGCCCTGTATATAAACCAGGCCCCTCCCCAGCCCCTGACCCGAGGCCTGCTTTTCTCAGCATCGCTGGGATGGGTTCACCATGGAGCCCGGGCCAGGCAGGGAGACCGAGGCAGCCGGGTCTTCCTCCATCTGTCATGCACAGAGGCCAGGCCAGTGGCTGGCCTGACGCACGCACACACATGCACACACATCGTGTGCTCTCGTGAAAGAGGGCCTGGTGGGTAAACGGTGCTGGAGGCGCAGAGGCAGGACAGAGGCGGGGAGCCCTCCAAAAGGCAATGGTGGGGGCCGAAACGCCACCCAGTCTCTGGCCGCGCCTGGACGGGGGCCCGGGTGTGCCCTTGGTGGTCCCATCAGCCTCCAGTGCAGAGAGGCTCGCCAGCCAGCGGCCTGCTCCCCAACGTTCACGTTTGAACCCCAGGGCCTTTGCTCCAGGCTGGGGTCTGGGCTCAGGACTTCTAGGAATCGACAGGTTGAGTTTCTTGGAAGAACTTTAGCTGCCAGGGCCCCTGTGCTCTGCTGTGCTCACCTACTGAAGACAAATTATCTTGGATCTCAACATCCCTGGAAGTGTGTTTTCCCTCGGACCTAAAACCCCCCACTGCATCGGATCCTAAAGGCAGATCATCTGACGTGTGCTAAAAGGAGTTAGCTTCAAGTTCTGTTTGACATATAAAACATGGGAGAAAACCTTACGACCTGGCCACAGGGAGCTGGCTGTTTAAAGG
>PVKY010006481.1:0-15934 GCA_004027775.1 Bradypus variegatus
CGGGTTTCACTTACAGATTTTATGCTGTGTTCTCAGGCATTCCTCCCAATTCAGGTTGGCGTGCGATGACTGGACGGTCTCGTTTGTCCCCCTGCAGTTATTCTGGATTATTTAGTAGTTGTTTCTGGTTTTTTTTAGTTGTTTCAGGGGGACTACTTAGTTTCCACTCCTCTCTATGCAGCCATCTTCCCGGAAGTCCGGGTTGACTTTTAATTGGAGCAGAGACCACAGAGAATTGGAAGGAGGGCAGTGGGTACAGGGCAGGTAGGTGGGTAGACGGCAGACTACCAAAGTTCTCTTCTAATTGTTTCACTCTTTTCACTGTTATAGAAAATGAGGGGGTCAGCTGAGAGTAAAGTAGACATGGGGGTGTTAGGAGCTTGGGGAGAGAGGAAAAAGTATGAACTAGTCATCTGGGAGACAGGGAAAGTGGCCTAGAGAAGGGTAATGGGATGGCTGAGCCCCAACAAGGTGCTTTTTGAGGTTTGTGGTATGAATTTAAGGTGAGATCAGTCAACATGGTCGTGCATTTTTCTCAAGCAATTTTAGGCTGCAGGCAAGCAGTAGGTGGAGGATTTGGATTTGAGTAAAATAAAGGCAGAGACAAGCAAGAAAAGGACTAAATGATGGAATCTAGGCTAGAGGGCATGGTGGGTAGGGGGAGTGGAGAAGGCAGAGGAAGATGAGGAGAAGCAAAAGGGAAGTAGAATTGATCAATGGATTGCAGATCCCAGTAAGATAGAAGGGTTGTTGGAGTTGGGGTACAATAGAATTAAAGATAGGAGGTGGTGGTTTAAAAGTGAAATGCTTGAAATAGAGATTTTGGAAATTGGGATTGCTGGTATGACAATGTCCAGAGCAAGGTTTAGCAAACTACAGCCTGTGGGCCAAATTTAGCCTGCTGCCTGTTTTTGTACAGCCCTTGAGCAAAGAATGCTTTTTATATTTTTAAATGTAAGACATAACATAAAATAGACTCTTATCCTTTTAACAAGAACAGTTGCTCGAAGAGTTGAAGACATTGCCTCTTTTTTAAAAAAAATTATTGTGGTAACATACATACAACATAAAATTTCCCATTTTAACCACTTTCAAGTATATGATTCAGTGGTATTAATTACATTCACAATATTGTGCCACCATCGTCACCATCCCTTATCAAAACTTTTCCATCACCCCAACAGAAACTCTGTAACCATTAAGCATAACTCCCTTTCCCCAACCCCACCCCTGGTAATCTGTAACCTACTTTCTTTGTGAATTTGTATATTCTAGGTATAAATGAAATCTTACAATTTCTGTCCTTTTGTGTTTACTGTATTTCACGCAACATGATGTTGTTGCCAATCAAAAGTGAGTCCTTTCCTGATGTGCACCAGAGTCAATTAAGTGGCACTGGGATTTTGAGAAGAGAAAAAGTTTATTTAGCACAGGCAAGCCTTATGAAGACAGGAAGTCAGTTCCTCAAATTCATCTCCCTGAATTGGAGAAACTTTCAGTGTTTTATAGCGCTCAAACAAAGGCAGGCAGGTTTAGATGACGAGGTTAATGACAGTGTAATCTCTGAGTATGCGCAGACTGGTTACATGCTTAGCTCATGTGAAGTTTAAGGTTTAAGCTTTTGTGCATGTCAGGCCCGGGCCAATTCTGATTAGAACTGGCTTGGTCATGTTACTTCATTAATAAACAGTGAGGGACTGTGTGCAGGAGTCTCAGACTTCATGTTTGCAAAACAAGATAAAGGGACACATGCTGAGCCAGTTACAAGTTATCTTGTTACTGTCGAGTCACAGGGTAAAGATCATGCAGTTATATAATATAACATCATCATCAAAGAAATAAGTTATCCAGGCTACAGTTCCCTGAGTTACAAAAGTTACAGGTAATTGCTTCTGGCTACATCACAATATATCAGAAAGTTAGAAAGCATTTAGATAATGATTCAGTAATTATATTTGTTAGCACTCAGTTACAGTGTCTTCAAGGTTCAACCATGTCGTAGCATGCATTGGAACTTCATTCCTTTCTAAGGAGGAAGAGTATTCCATTGCATGGATATACCACATTTTGCTTATTCTTTTCATCTGTTGATGGATACTTGGATTGCTGCCCTTTTTGGCTATTGTGAATAATATTGCTATGAACATTCGTATACATTGGTGTATATTTGAACAATCGTGTACAAGTCCCTACTTTCAATTGTTTTGGGTATATAGCTAGGAATGGAGTTTCTGGGTTTTATGGTAAGTCTATATTTAACTTTTTGAGGAACCACCAAATTGTTTTCCATAGCAGCTACACCATTTACATTCCCAGCAATGATGTTTAAGTAAGTGTTTCTATTTCTCTGCATCCTCACCAATACTTATTATTTTACATTTTTAAAATATTATAACCTTTCTAGGAAGTCTGAAATGTTATCTCATTGTGGTTTTGATTTGCATTCCCCCGATGGTTAATTATGTTGAAACATCTTTTCATGTGCTTATTGGCCATTTATACATCACCTTTGGAGAAATGTCTACTCAAGTCATTTGTTCATTTTTATTTGGGTTGTCTTTCTGTTGTTGAGCCATAGGAGTTCTTTATATATTCTGGATATTAAACCCTTTTCAGATATAAGGTTTCTGAATGTTTTCTCCCTTTCTGTAGATTGGTTGACTTTTCCCTTAATAATGTCGTTTAATGTAAAAAAGTTTTAAATTTTGATGAAATCCAATTAATCTATTTTTTTTCTTTTGTTGCTCATGCTTTTGGTGTAAAATCTGATTCCATTGCCTAATGCAAGGTCCTGAAGATACTGCCCTAGGTTTCCTTCTAAGAGTTTTGTAGTTGAAGGTTTTATATTCAGGTCATTGCTCCATTTTGAATTAAATTTTTTATAAGGTGTGAGGTAAGGGCCCACTTTCATCCTTTTACATGTGGATATCCAGCTTTCCTAAAACCATTCGTCGAAGAGATTATTGTTTTCTCCATTAAGAGGGGTTGGCACCTGTGTCAGTTTGAACGTATTATGTCCCCCCCAAATGCCATTATCTTTGATGCAATCTTGTGTAGGCAGATGTATTAGTGTTGATTGGATTGTAATCCTTTGATTGAGTGTTTCCATGGAGATGTGACCCACCCAACTGTAGGAGATAACTCTGATTAGATAATTTCCATGGAGGCATGGCCCTCCTTATTCAGCCTGGGCCTTGATTAGCATACTAGAGCACTATATAAGCTCAGACAGAAGGAGCGAGCTTCCTACATCAAGAGAGACTTTTTGAAGAATGCACAGGAGCTGAGAGAGGAATGTCCTGGGAGAAAACCATTTTGATACCAGAACTCTGGAACAGATGCCAGCCACATGGCTTCCTATCTAACAGAGGTTTCCCGGACGCCATTGGCCATCCTCCTGTGAAGGTACCCGATTGTTGATGCATTATCTTGGACACTTTATAGCCTTAAGACTGTAACTGTGCAACCAAATAAAACCCCTCTTATAAAAGCCAATCTATTTCTGGTGTCTTGCATTCTGGCAGCATTAGCAAAACAGAACAGCACCTTTGTTGAAAATCAATTGGTCAGAGATGTGTGGGTTTATGTCCGAACTTTCACTTCTATTCCATTTCACTTCTATTCCATTTCTTTCACTTCTATATATCTGTCCTTATGTCAGTACCAGTGCATTTTGATTACTGTAACTTTGTAGCAAGTTTTGAAATCATGAATTATGAGTCCATCAGTTTTGGTCTTCTTTTTCAAGATGGTTTTGGCTATTTGGGGCCACTTCCTCTTCCATATGAATTTAATTGGCTTTTCTGTTTCTGCAAAGAAGGCTGTTTGTATTTTGATCAGGATTGCATTGAATATGTAAATTGCTTTGGGTAGCCTTGACATCTTATTAGTCTTTGATCCATGAACATGGGATGTCTTTCTATTTACTTAGGTCTTCTTTAGTTTCTTTCAGCACTGTTTTGTAGTTTTCCATGTGCAAGTTCTTTACAACTTGGTTACATTTATTCCTAGATATTTGATGCTTTTAGTTGCTATTGTAAATGGAATTTTTTTCTTGATTTCTTTTTCAGATTTTTTATTGCTGGTATATAGAAATATCACCAATTTTTTTCATGTTAATCTTGTACCCTGCCACTTTGCTGAATTCATTTATTAGCTCGAGTAACTTTCTGGTAGATTCTTTGGGATTTTCCCTATATATGAACATGTCGTCTGTGAATAGAGATAGTCTTACTTATTCCTTTTCAGTTTGCATGCCTTTTATTTCTTTTTCTTGCCTAGTTGCTCCGGCTATAAGTTCCAGTAAAATATTGAATAGCAGTAGAGAAATTGGACAGCCCTGTCTTGTTCCTGATCTTAGAGGGAAAGTTTTCAGTCTTTCACTATTGAGTATGATGTTAGCTGTGTGTGTGTGTGTGTGTGTGTGTGTGTGTGTGTGATTGTGTGTTTAAACTGAGTAAAACTGTTTTATTAACTGACCAAGCACTTCATTTTGTTTTCTGATTTGAGGTGGAACCATTAAACATGGTTCACAAGAAAATACAATGATGTTGAACCACAATTACAAGAAGGTTGAAACCACTCTAGTTGTTCATATACTACTTTTACAAATTCATACAACTGTACAGTCTACTTAAGCTAAGTTTAGTGTTAACCAAAAGACTAGTATCAATGACCTAGACACGACTACTGCTTTTGCAGTGGTTATAGTTTTATAACAGCAGAAGAATGACTGCAAGTATATCTTATGAATAAGCACTACTCTAAAAATCACTTGGCTAGTGATGTGTAGGGTTTCCTCATTCTTTGGGTGAGTGTGTGAAGGCTCTTAGGAGAGCAAACAACTTTTCCTGTTCTGTGTGTCCCTCCCTCACTCATATACAATAACCATTGCCCTGCCATGAATATGAGAACTGGAAAGACAGTGCTACAATCTTCTTCATAAATTTTGGTTTTTAGGCAAACTGGATGATTTTTTCTCAAATATTTCCTTTGTATGTTCAGATCCTATTTTAATCCTAACTGTAATTCACCTTCTAAGTGAGGTTGTCTGAATGTCCAAATGAGGGCAGAGGCAACAAAGCAGCCCAGAAACACAGTAAATAGTTCTCTTCCAGGGGAATTCAGCTTTAAGATTCATTTTGTTACCAGACAGCTCTCTTTAATCAATACCAAAAGCTGTGGAACACTGTAGATTTGCTTTAAACGAGATAAAACAGAAATCAGGCAGTTAAGCCAATTGCTGTCTTTAGCGATTATCATGACAAAAAGTTGATCCTTTATTCTTGGTGCTTGAAGGGCTTAGCACATTTAACATTTTTTCCTGTTTTGAGAATAACAAAGTCTTACCTGTCTCTCAGGAAAAACAAATTTAGATTCAGCCTGTACTAATGACATACAGAAGAAAAACAGTATTAACATTAATATTTTGTTACACCACTGCAGTTCACTTTTTGGATCCATGACACAAACATACGCACATTCCAAGACAGATATTCATTTTATCAGTGTCATAGTGTTGTTGCAAGTAATTTAAAAGCTTACAGCAAGTTCAAAACTTTTCTAAATATTGAAATCACCATATTTTAAGGACAGACTGGAATGTTACAAATGATTTTGCAAAACATAAAGAAAAAGATATGCTTCCAGTGAATGCTTTAATCAATTTTTCCAACATTCTCATCTTTTGGTTCTTCTTTTTTGTTTGAGTATACAGTGGGCTCCTCTCTCTCCTTCAGCAGTTTGCCCATGTGATGATCCTTGAGAGGGACTTGAGGGTCCCAGTCACTGCAGGGTCTACTGCTGGGCAGGAGTGAGGTCAGACTGGTCATCGTACTCGTCCTTCAGTGCTTTCTTATCCAGGCAAAATGTGGCAAGGCTCCTGGATGCATCTCATCCGGCAAAGACCCAGTGAGGTCCCTTGGCCCACAGAACCTGCAGCCTTTGGTCATGTCGAACACCTGGACATTGACGGCCAAGTGTGTGCACGAGACCTGGGCACCGTCGCCCTGCCGCAGCTTGGCAGGGGTGAAGACGCATTGCTTAGAGTCGTCATCGGTGCAGTCACCGCTGACGGCGGGCTGGTCCCTGTGCACGACCTTTTACAGTGGGCACACACCGTCCTGCTGCTCGCTCGTGTCCCCGCCACATCCTTGGCAGCCACGATCTTGGAGCGAAGGTTGGGCCGGGCTAGGCAGCAGCTGTGGGTTTTTCATATATACCCTTCATCCTATTGAGGAAGAACATTGCTTCTTGGTCCACAAAGTCTAAATATTTACAATCTGGCCCTTTAAGGACAAAATTGGCTGACTCCTGGTTGGACTCAAGGGTATCACTCAATGTGTGAGTGGCTGAAGGAAGGTAGAGGCCACAATCAGAAGATGAGGAGACCAGAATACTGGGAGGATCATTTACATGCATATAGAAATCACCTATAATTATTATGGTAGAGTTGGAGAGTGTGTCAGGGAACTAGAGCAAAAGAGTCCAGGAACGGGGGAGCATGACCTGGGGACCTCTAGACACTTACAGAGGACTGCAACATGAAGGAAAAGCAGATGGTCTAGTCTGATGAACTTCAAAGCTCAGAGATTAAGGGAATACGGAGAGAGGATGGTACGGTGAAGAGCAAATCAGTCTAGAGCCCACCTCCAGGCACCAGTTGTTTGAGGAGGATGGGAGGAATACATCCACCCCTTGAGAGGCCTGCAGGGTTAGCAGAGGGCTCCGGGTAGAGCCTGGTGGCAGGAACAAGGAGCACAGGCAGAGGGGCAGTCCAACTAGCTTTGCAGAGGAGGTAGGAAAGACTTTGCAGAGAAGGAAGACTTTGAGCTGAGGCTTGAAGGACTAGCATGTGGTAGGTGATGGTAAGTAGGATGGAGAGGAGGCAAGAGATATTTAGGTGAAGAAAAGAATGTTGTCTTTGAACACTGACCTCAGAAAATCACAAATTAACTTTGGATACAGCTGGGCATTCAGAATCAATGCAATTAGGAGCTTTGGGTGAAGAACATTGTTCTTTCTTTTTTATTATTTGCATGCTGGTGCTTAGGTATTTTTGGAGCTCTGTGTAGAAGGGCAGATAGCCTATGAATTAAAGAAGACACAAACTGGACTTACAAACTTGTTCTTACCTCTCTACTGCCTGCGGATATAATGGGAAGCTGTCTTATACACATCTTCATATGGGATTGTTTATCCCTCCAGTATTTTTTTGAGAGCGTCCTATGTGCCTTTTGCTCTGCCAGGCATTGGGGATACAGCAGTGACCAATAAGTTCCCTCTCTGAACTTACAGTTTGCAAGTAATTGCAGTGAAGTATGATCAGTGCTAAGACAGGATGTTATTGGTTCTCGCTGTCTTATCATCTAATATAATCAGGGGGCCAGAAAAACATCCTGGAGGAAGTGACATTTAAGCAGAAACCTAAAGGAGAAATAGGTTCTTGTCAAGCCAAGGAATGGTCATGGTGAGGAATGTTCCAAGTGGAGTAATGACATGCATCAGGTTGCGCTGGGAGAGGGAAGGGCAATGAAAGACGTCCAGTGTGCAAAGGGATGGGTCTGGAGAGGTGGGTAGGAGCCAGGTCGAGCTATGTTAAGGGAATTGGACTCTATTCTGACTTAGTTCAATTTGATTTTGGAAAAATTATCTGGTTTCGATATGGAGAAAGGGTTGGAGGGAGGCCAGAGTGGAGGCAGAGAGAACAGGATGCTTGTTGAAGAGTTAGGAGAGGTGACGAGGGGGCCCTGGACTACAATGTTTCATGGAGCTTATAAACCGAAGTCTGTCTTCCCACTGGAGTACAAAGTCTGTGAAGGCAGAACCAAGTCTGTTCTGCTCACTGCACTAACCCATGCATGTCTCTGGGCCTGGCACAGGGTATGCACCTGATAGTTTGCTGAATGAATGAATTACTGGGGACTTTGGTTTACCTCTCTGAAATTCATTACGTTAATCAATACAAATACCTTCATTAAAGCCCTCTTGTAAATAACACCATGAATGTGAAAGCACTTTGCAAACTGTAAAAATTCTTATTTCAAAGATGTAAGATATTATGTTGCAAATATGTATAATGTAGTACTCTGTCATGCTGCTAACAACTATTTTTCTGAATCTTGTTTGCTCCTCTCATGTAGGAAAAAAAAACCCAAAAAACATTGTATTAGAGAAATTATCCAGTCATATATAGTACAGAGGTAACTCAATTAGAAAATCAAAAACAAAAAAAACCTTTATCAGCCTGATTATTTCCTTTTACCCTTTCCTAACATGGTTCCTATCATATTCGGGGAGTCTGTCTTCCACTAAGTAAGCATTGCACGACAGCTAACTAATTACGCCTCACTCCTGGCCCAGATTAGATCGCTTTTGTCCTTCTTTGTGTATTCATGTCTTCATCAGTGAATCATTAACTCCTTGAAGGTGGCCATGGTGAATCTTTTTAGTCCCAGCATCTATTATTATGCCAAGTAGCTGGTACTGAGAATCTGTGAGCTGAATTTAACAGGTAGATTCATTCTGGAAATTGACATTTTCTTATTTGCAAATATGGCACTGGACTCTAAATTTTATTTAATGCCGTTATATTACCAAATGCTTCATGTACTTTAAATAATTTTAAAGGGAAAAGGGTCAAGATGTAGGGATATTGGATTTCATTTTACCTCCCAATTTTCTAGTGTTTGGCTTATTATAGATATACCAAATAATAAATAATAGACAATGAGGCCATTTTATCATTTTCTTTCAGAATATAAGGATGTTGGAAAGCCCTTTCTGATAGGTAGGGCAAGTTTCCTTGTATTTTATTCTGCTTGCATGTTTTTATGCAAACTAAACAGTTTTCTATTTACAGGACTTAAAAGCATTATTTGCTCTTATGTTTATATCTTTAATTTTGACTTAATTATTACATACACAAATGAGCCTTTTGATCCTGCCCTATAAAATGGTTCCTACACCTTGTCAGCACTTGCTTTTTATCAACCCTGTCTGGCTCATATATTTTGTGGCGTAAACTCAGACGTATAGAACCATCTAAGTATTCTGGAGAAACAACTCTCAAATTAATTTTTTTTTTTTTTTTGGAATTTGAGCTTTTTTTATAGTGAAAAATTTACATGAATAGAAAAAACTCTTTGTGGAGGCAGAAGGAATGAGAGGAGATACTTTCTGTGTATGTACTGTGGTTTCCTCATTCATTAATATTGTACCCTGCATAAATTCACAAATCCCAAGCATTATTACAGAACGTGTAATGAATTTATAATAATTTATTCCACTGCTACTTTCTGAATTTTCCTTCTGAACTCATTTCAATTTCATACCAGGGGACTGAGAAATTAGAATCTGTTTAAATGGGCTTCACATTTTAGATATAGTATAGTAATTAATCTCGGAACATTAAAAATTGTTAATTTAAAAACTATAGCACCAAGCCTGTTATAAATTGATTTTTTCTACTAATATTCATTTTTTTATATTTCTTTGTGACGTGTGCTGTATGTAAGAACGACGACACCGCATGTATTTTCAAACACTAAGCAAGTTTGCTTTGCTCCAGGACTTTCGCCTTTTGCGAGATCGCTGTCCTTGAGGTCTCGGGTCAAAAGCCGCCTTCTCTGAAGCCCCCATTCCTCAGACAATCTCTGAGACACCAACTTTTTAATTTTACTAAGATACGGAAGTAACTTGCTTACTTTGTTTATTAACCGAGTCCTCTTTCCCCACCCTCTCTGCCCCAGGCGTATCCGTCATGGGACAAGTTCCCCCATTTCCCGGTGGTAAGCAGCGCTGGCATAACGACACCCGCTCAATGTATTTCCGTCAAAAGAATGAATTCAATGTTTTCATTCAGCGAATCTGATTGTAACTTTACATGAACGCACATACATCATGTTACATATGACGCCGGCCTTTTCGCCAAACAGAAACTCTGACCCAAATCTCACCTTTCCTACCCTGATTCTCGCTCGAGGTGAGCGAAAGGACCTAAAAGCCTCCCAGCTAACGCCACTCTGCGAAGTCCCGAGGCAACCCCGGCCCCGCGTGCCTCCGCCGCTACGTCAGCCAGCATGAGCGCGGCTATCGCGTTTGCGCGCGGGGATAGGTGGTGCTCGCGCGGAGGGCCACCCCTACATCCGGGGCCTGGGCGGCGACGGCGCCGCGCGGGGGTCACGTGGCTCCTTCCTTTCCGTCTCCGGCCTCCTGGGAGCGGAGGACTGCTGGCGAGGCGCGTGGAATCTCGCGCGGGTTCCCCTTGGTCTCCTCTCCCGGCCCAGGCCCCCACAGAGTTCGCTGACGCCGGGTGAGCTGAGTCTGCCGCCGAGATGCCGGCCTATTTTCAGAGGCCGGAAAATGCTCTCAAACGCGCCAACGGTGAGTAGGGAATCGGGGCACTCCGGACCGGGGCGGCCCGAGGCCTCGGAGATCGGGGGCTCAGGGCCTGTTTCCTGCTTGCTCCGCGGCCGGGGCTGCGGCTGGAGACAGGCTGATGCGGGCTGCCTGCCGCCCGTGTCAGTCCGTGGTTAGGCATGCTTTCTTTTCTCAACCCCAACCGACCGGCGGGGGAGGAGGTGCGGAGCCGGGAACCGTCGCTCTGATGGCTCTTCCTTCTCCTCGCCGCCTCTTAGTGCTTCGCGGGGGTCCCGGCCCCGGTGACAGGCCTCACCCGGGCCCAAGCCCCTCTCCCGCGGTCCACTGGCTTTCCAGGCCTCGGGGCTTCCGCCTGCTTAGGTCCCGCGTCCCCGGCCGCCATCTGGGAGTGCCGGGGAGGAGGAAACATGGCTCCCTCCCAGGGACAATGCACGCGAGAACCTCGGCTCCACCTCCCGCCTCGGCCCGCAGCCTGGCGGTCCCACCTCCAGTCCTCCTGCAGACACCTCCGTCCCCCAGAACCCGCGCCGGGCTTTCTTGGGTTAGGGTCCACTTACCCTTTCCCCTGCCACTTTCTGTTTCCGGGACTCTGACCCATTTAACTTGTTTCCTGGCGTTGATTAGGGGCAGTCCCAAACCCTGTTTCGAGTCATAGAAGTTGGAACGGAGTTAATATTGTAAACGACTTCAGATCCTCTTTTAGAGATAAGGAAGCTGAGATCTAGAGAGAATAGTTGCCCAGGGTCACTCCGGGAGTTAGTTGTTAAGCCTGGAGATGAAAACCAAGGTCCCCTCCCATCAGTTGGGTCTTTTTCTCCACAGCCCTGCTGCCCGGCAATTCCTATTTCCATTTGTGTACTTAGCCATGGGCGCTTGCAGAAAAACTTCTGCGTGATCCGAAATGAGTTTTTTTCCAAGTCGGCATCTAAATGAGAGGCATTTACGTTGGCATTATGGGGGTGCAAATGTATTAGGCATGTCTCTGACCTTTAAAGAAAAAAACTTGTGGGTAGGGTTTTTTAACCTAACAATCATTAAGTGTTCGGGTGCTTGTAGCTCTTTATTTCCACTATCCCCCACGCAGTGAAGTTTTGGGTTTTATCCATATTGTAGGTGGATATAGCATGGTTGTTATAGTTTTATGGTTGGGGAGCTTATGTTGTTAGCTTGCTTGAAAATTCATCTTAAAGCCACTTTCAGGCCCGTACGTAAAGTTAATACTAATAACTTGTCAAGACAAGAGACTTATATGGGTCACATACTTGTTATTTTAATTAAAAATTACAGTGGAAGGGGAAAGGAGGTGGAACTGTGTGTGAAACAGAGGAATTCCGTAGTCTGTGGGATAAAGTAATTGTTTTAAAAAACAAAACTTCAATTTAAACCTTATAACCTTTCATTCTAGCCAGCAATCTAATGGTTAAAACAGGCCAGAAGTTTGGAACGTTTATTTATAGGGCAGAAAGTAGATTTAACTTTAAATTTCTCACCACAAAATAAACTGTAACCAAGTTGTGAATATTTTTTGATGTTTTGAGACTTAGAATTTTATTATGGTATACAGAATGACTTTCATGAAATTACTAGTCTTCAAAGTTACTGTAAATCTGTTGTACAGTCATTTATATGCTTTACCAACAGGTATTCTTACATGCTGGTAGGAGGAAGTACTGTAATCTCAGTGGCCTAAATATTACACATGTGAGGTGTTCAGCCCTTGTCTCCTTCATCCTTCCTTCTGAATTTTCATATGAATTTAATATTTCAGCGACTTTAAAAATCATATGTGATATGTTCTGCTGACTGCTTTTGCAGTTAAAGTTCTCAGTTCCTAAATTGAAATAGACTTGATTCTTGAGGGGCAAATTGAGGAAGGCATTCGCAGTTGAAGTATGCAGGATTAAAAAGGGATGCTGTGGGGGAAAATTTTAATTTTGTTTGTGTAGTTTTAAAAAAAGAAAGTTGCACTGACTCCTTGCAGCACTGTGGGATGGTTTGTTTTGTTTTGTTTTGTTTTGTTTGTGGTAGGCATGCCTTACCTTCCAAGTGGTAACTTTGGTACCTTTGATCTTACGAACTTCTATACCATTTCGAAGTATCATATAGTGCTGCTTAGAAAACGGAATAGGACAACAAAAAGTACATTTCATTTAATGGGACTTCATTTTGTCCAAATGTTTTATCTATAACATTTGCAACCCCAAACATAGATTTAATCTGTAGCATTGTCTTAATAAACTGTGGATAAATTTAAGTAGAATAGTCCCTCAAGGCTCCCTGAGTCTGAGTATCAGAGCACTGTTTGTAGGAGAAATAAATTATTCAGGAAGATGAGAACTTGGCCCACCCATAACAGGCAAGAAATTCATATCCCACAATCATTTGAAGAAAGCTCTTTTTCCAGATTACATCCTTAATAGTGGCAAAGTGGCTACTCCTGACCCTATAAAAAGGCTCTTAACTTGTACTCTGCAACCAGTGACTTAAAAAATAAAGTTATTATAAACCTGCAAATTGTGTAACATAATTTATTTGCTTTTTCTGTTGCACAAATAAATTAATAAAAATGAAGGGCTAGCCTAAACTTTCTTCTTAGATGCATAGTTTTAGTTATTGTGTCTGAAAGGTAAAATCTGAATACCTTCCACCCCAGTAGTAGTTTATAATTCCAGATTTCAATTATTTCAAGAATATGGGTCCAGAAATCAACATTTAAAAAATATTAAGGTAGTGCAATAGGGCCTTTAGTGTATAATCTTTCTGGCCTCAAAACCTTTTTTTTTCCCTAATTAAATAATTCAGAGGTACTAAATATATATGTTAGGATAACACAAGAATCCACTATCATGGATTATAGTGATTAATATATTATTATCCTGATAGATTATTGAATTTATTTACCTTTTTCATATATATATATTGCTTGTTCTTGAAAAATCTGTTCATATTGCAGTCTTCTAAAAGAGAAAGTCCTTGCTTGCTGTACAAGTTTGTGTGTGTGTGTGTGTGTGCGCGCGCGCATGTGTGTGGTGTGTGTAAAATCTGTCCTTCAAAAGTAAAAGAATATTTCTTTAAATGTATTTGCTTTGGTTTGTTTGAATTTCTGAATCTGTTTCAAAGTTTTGAAGTATGGGATTTGAAATAATAAATTTTGATTGGCTGTTTAGGAAGTGAAAAATACTTTTATTTCAACTATTGAAACAAGACTGTTTTTTAGAATGACATTAAGAACCCACACTTCCATTTAAAAATAAGATATTGGCAAAGTGACACTTTTGAATTTTGTAATCATATGCTGGCCATTTGTGCCTCTTCATCGTCCAAGTAAATTCACAGTGTTTATATATCCTCATTATGGGGTTGAAGTTGGATATAACATGTCCTTTTGGTACTGTTGTGATTTTCTTAATGTAAAAGATGAATTTGTTTAAAGGTCCTTTCCCCCAAATTTTTGGCTGTTAGTGACTTATTGTTAAATATTTGTGAAAAATACCTAACTTGCTGTAGGATTTTAAAAAGTAACCTTATGGACACTGCAGGAAGAAGATACACAGTCCCCCTTAAAATAGGAAAGGCCTTTTCTTCCAACAAAGTATCTATTCCTATTCATCTTTGTTTTGTTTAATAGGATTTTAAAATTTTCGTAATAAGGTTGATTCAACTGAAAAAGGACTGTCTCAAATAATGGCAGGATTAATATTAAGTTTACTAACTTGATATACTGAAGAAAGTTTTGTATCCATTCGTATGTGAAGGATATTTGATATTAAAAGGGTTGATTTAGGGTATTGAGTATAGATCCTTATATTCATTACGATGCCTTGTGATTTATCCTTTTGCAAGCTGTTTGATATACTGGAGTGTTGGATGAAGAAATGATAGGGAATTATTAAATCTGTAGCTGTAATACACCCCCTCACCCTCCCCATATGAGGCACATTTTTGCTTATTGTTTGCCAAGCAGTTACATGATAGATGATGCTATTCATTGTTAGGGTAATTCTTAAAAAATCTTTTTTTTTTTTCTTGTCAGGAAGAAAATGAACAATGATTTAAAGAATGGAGATAACAGTATTTTAAGACACTTTAATAATGTAAACTGGTGTTTTAGTATCCCCAAATTACTTTGCAAATCTATAGTGGGAAGGTTTTTGTGTGTGAAATTTTGGTGGTCATTGAATTTTTAAGTTGAACTTAACCAGATGACTTAAATTAAGTAACCTGTTCTTGAGTCTATTAAGTGTTTGTGCAGAAGAAAATGAAGTGAAAAATGAGAAAAAATAAGTATTAATCTTGGTCAGAAATAATTGATAAAGGACACTTAATTTTGTCTGCATTTCAAAACAATACACTTAAAACCTAAGGTTGGAACTACATTTTAAAATGTTGCTGCATATAGAGTGCTTGGAGGATAGGAAGTCAAAGAACATTAAGTTCTTTGCTCTGTATTCTAATATGGTTTTTTTCCCTTCAGATTTTTTAAGTAAACTTTTTATTTGAGAATAGTTTTAGATTTACAGAATTATTGTGAACGTATTAAAGAGTTCTTTCTATGTGCCATACCCAGTTCCCCTATAATGTCTTACATCTGTCACAATTAATGAACCAATACTGAAAGGTTACTATTAACTGAAGACTGTATTTTATTCACATTTTCTTGGTTTTCTCTAATGTCCTTTTTTTGTTACAGGATCCCATTTTATTTTTAGTAGTTGTGTCTCCTTTAGACTCTTCTTGGTTGTGACAGTTTCTCAGACTTTCCTTGTTTGTTGATAACCTTGGGGTTGTAAGTAGTATTGGGCAGGTATTTTGTAGAATGTTAATGTTCCTCAATTAGGATTTTTCTAATACTTTCCTCATGATTATACTGGGGTAAATAAATGGAGAGATATTCTGTCAGTTCTTCTCAACTTGATCTAGAGGTTCAACACAATCCTAGTCAAAATCCCAGCATGCTCTTTTGTGAATGTCAACAAACTGATCCTAAAGTGTATGTGGAAAGGCAAAGGACCTAGAATAGCCAACACAATACTGAACAACAAACAAAGTTGGAGGACTTGACATCATTTCAAGACATTCAGACTACTGTAATCAAGACAGCATGATATTTGGCAAGAGAATAAGACCCTTAAATCAGGGGATGGGAACAGGGAGCCCAGGAGTAGACCCACACAAATATGGGCAACTGATCCTAAAGGAACACAGGCAATCTACTATCTGTTTTTGCCTCAAGACATAGCGTGAAACTTGCAGAAATTTCATCATCAGATGTCAGTGTGGCTATGAAGTCATACTTGAACTTTCCTAGATTTGCAGGGGGAGGTTTTTTTTCCTCATGGCTTCAATTTCTGGAATTTTTAAATCACTTAGATAAGATTGATACAGTGGAATTGAGTAAAAATTCAGTTTTACCTGTAAATTACATTTTGAGAGAGTACCAGTCTTTCATTGTTTTAGTTGGATAATTATGGCATAGCTTTAGAAGTAAAAAATAAGTGTGACCCAAAAAAGATGGTATTGAATTCAGAAATTGAGAGTCAGTTTAGACTTTGTT
>PVKY010006482.1:0-15926 GCA_004027775.1 Bradypus variegatus
TGGGCAAATCACAACACTCTGTCCGCCTGGCCTCAGCTGAGTGGTCCAGAGCTAAGACAGTCCAGTCAGAGCACTTCCTTGGGACATTCAGGTGAAAATGTTTACATTTTGACTCAAATACCCAGAGAGTACATAAAGGCTTTCTCATACCATACTGGGACACAGAGTATGACTCAGAAAATTTAACGGAAAATAGATGAAACTATCCAAGTCCCATGCTGAGCTTGTATTTTACTGTGAAGCTGCAAGGGGGTCTGAGCAAATGATTCTGATCAATGGAACTAGATCCATTTCAAAAGGAGATTTAAGTACATAAAACAGAAGAAAAATATAAAAGAGTTTCTATGAATAGAGCTTGGAGACACCACAGAGTAGGAAGGGGAAGCCAGTAGCAGAAGAATAAAGAAGGAATGTCTCAATAGACTTTTCAAGTAGATCAAAACAATGGCTTCTACTAAAAAAAAACCTGTAGAAAGAACCTCATGTCCAAAGAAGCAATGAGAATTCAGAATGTTTCCTGACTGAATTTAATAGCATAAATCTACATATAGGAAAGGAGATGCAGAGCTTCGGATTTTAGCCAAAAGTGTAAAAAATGATAAGCAGAAATAAAAATATACAGCCACAACTCTACATTCTTCCTTTTAGATCTAGGAGAGGCCTGTAATCTGTACTTCCTGCTGGGAAGCTAATAGAAGGCAAGATACAGCACACACTCTCACTCCTCTCTTTAACCTTCATCTTCCAGTATCCAGTTCCCTCAGGATGAATGAAGGGAGCCAAGAGCATTTGTAGGGTTGACATTTACTTCAACGTGAGTTACAGTCTTTCTCCCTGGAAACTTCACTTACTGCTGCTTGTAGAGGTGGTATGTGTAATATAAGAATATGGGCTTTGGAATTAATCCTGGATTCAAAATCGATGCCACCATTGGCTAAATGACATTTGGCAAAGTATTTACCCTCAATTTCCATTTACTTGTGTGCATGGGGGCAGGGGTGGGGGGTGGGATCTAGGCAAATACTGTCTAAGCAGCCAGAGTTGAAATAAAGATAAGATTAAATTAGTTCCTGTGAAGTGCCTAGAGCATGGACTGTGCCTGTCACAATAGAGGGCTCAATATACCCCAGGTCCCTACACAGCGCCACACAGTCACTGAGCTGCAGATGAAATAAAGTGGATCTGCAATGGTCTCGGGCTCTGTTCCCTCCCTATAAAATGAGGGGAGGCCATGCTACTCAGCTTCTTAGTGGTAAGGGGGAACCAAGTAACACTGCTGGTTCTCTGCAAGGATTGGTGCAACCATGCCCTTAAAAGTCATTCACATGTGGAATATATTAGGGATTGATTAAGTTAATTCATAAACTAACATATGAGCTAGTGACTCATCTCTTGGAAGGCTTCTACTCCTTTCTTACCACCACCCTTTCTAAACGGGGTCTCACTACCACCATTCTCCTAAATCCTGGAAGTACCTTCTTTCTAACTAGTTGTGCAACTCTAGCCACTTTCTTACTCAATCCCATTTCTAGATGGTTCTCATGGCTCTCCTAGTCAAGTATTTAAACATTTCAATATTCAATCATTTGCTCATGTTTTTTCCCCTTCCTTTGATCAGTGGACACCTGTAATTCTTTTTGGCCATGAGAAGCTGAACCCCATTATTACACATGGAGAATCCACTCTCTATGATACAGAGCCCATCTTCCACAATACGAGCTCAAGTGCCAGCAGTGACAGCAACTCACTGGATAAGTTCTGCAGAGTGATTTTGAGCACTGTTTCCATTACTGTCTTCTAAGCCAGATCTGCTGACTATTCCAGAGATTCCAGGAACTATTCGATGCAGCAAATAAATCATAAGTCCAATAAGTCATGCTTTTGTATACTCCCCTCCCCTGAACTCATAAGTTCAGTGGAACCTGTGACTTGCTTCTAACCAAAAGAATATGGTGATGGATGTCACTCCCTTGGACAGATTATGCTTTATGGCAAAAGTGATATCACTCCCTTGACTATGTTATATTATATAAGCCTCCACCTTCTCAGCCTGGAGCTAGAGAGACTCTCCCTTGCTGGCTTTGAAGAATTAAGTGTCATGTTGTGAGAGGGCCATATGGAAAAAACAAGTGGGCAGCCTCTAAGAACAGAGAGCAGTCTCCGGCCTCCAGTCAACCACAAAATGGAGACCTCAGTCTTACGACTACAAAGAGATGAATTCTGCCGACAATCCAAGGGAACTTAGAGGTGGACTTTTTCCTTCAGTCAAACCTCTGATGAAACCACAGCCCTGGCTTACACCAGGATTTCAGTCTGGTGAGGTCCTGAGCAGAGGATCCCATTAAGCTAAGCCTGGCTCCAACCCACAGAAACTGAGATAATAAATGTAAAACGTTTTAAGCCACTCATCTGTTATAATGTATTACACAGCAATAGTAAATGAATGTCCCCTACTAAATTTATTTGATGCTTAAATTAACTAGAGTTACTTTCCATGAGTTGCAATTAAATACATTGACTAGAAAAAGATCTATCCATCAGGGGGCATTTCACATCCCACAGTGGAATATCACTGTTCTAATCAAACTAGACCAGTCCATGCCCATCTCTTTCTTATCACAGCTTCTATAGAAATGGGAAGAAAATACCACTTCCAGTAACTTTAATTCTATTCAGTCTCACCAGCACCCTGCCAGTATGCTATATTCTCTCTAGTGTAGCTAAGAATATATAGAATGGGGGGGGTTCTTATCTTCAAAGCTCTACACTGAATTCATTATAGTGAACAACAAACCACATTTGAATAGTCACTTTTCATTTTTAGTATTTCACATTTAAAATTATTTGGATGAGCTCCTATCAACCATACATTTAGGGAACGGGACAGTAAAAAATATATTAACTTTAACATAGTAGAGAGCCCCTGGAACCCTCTGCTCATTCAAAAATTCTAAAAGTATTTTCATCAAATAGGAGTGCTCTTTCTTAGACTACATATTACTATTTTCTATGGGATTACAATGCTTTCATCTGCATCCAAAATAATATATATCCCACTTTGAATCTAACAATACAATTTCAGAAGTCTTATCATAGCCAATGCAAATCATGTAGGCAATTGTCTTGAAAAAATTCTGGGGAGATCTGAACAAAAGGGGACTTGAAAAGATGAAGAAACAGTCATACAGTACCCTTCCTAGAGAAGAACAAGTTGCTGTTTTTTTTTCTTAATTTAAGCATGATTTATCCAGAGAGGAGGTCTACGTGGATAGAAATTACTAAATAATTGCGTAAATCCTCTGTTCACTTTGACTTCGTAAGTTTAGCCAAAGATCAGAGATAGTCAGAGAAAGTGCATGTCCTAACTCCTAGAACAATATCTTTCCTAACCAAAATTAGCTGACTCTAGACTGGACACGCCATCATTGTCCTCTGTATTCTCTTCCCCAAAATCAGATGATGATCCTCAAGCTTGCCTATGGTGATAACAAACTTCAAGGACAGCTTTGACCAGAAAAGGGGCAGTATGCGGGTAGAGGAAGACAGAGATTATTTTCCCCTAGCTCCTTAGGTGGGGAGAGTAGGAGCAGAGGGATGATGTGTAGACTGTGGGTTGATTGCAAGAACGGATACCCCTTAGACCTGTGCGTGCATTCGGGTTTTTTAATTCTAACACTGGCTTCTCCCCCACCAACAGGCAATAACAAGACCCAACAAGACAATACACAACTATATTGTCTGATTTAAAACCTGACCTATACACCGATAAAAATGAGCACTTTAAAAATACAGAAATATATAAATTGACAAAACTGTCACATTATGATAGCCAGTGAAGGTGGCCTGTTCTTGTGATTAGGATACACGAAACACAGATATTATCCTCAGCTTCACACCAATCAACTGGGTCTCTCATTGTACCTGTTGCCTCCTTCCTAAACTGGGAAAAACAGGTCATCCTACTTGTCTCTCAAATGTTTTGAGGAATCATTGAAAATATAATAGCAAACTAAAAAAATTAGTGTTTATATCTGTAGAAATGTGCAATAAAAATTAAGTATGATGCCTTTATTGAAAGGAGAGGGTTTTAAGCAATCAAAGCCCCCACCAACTTAAACATCAATGTAAACTAAATTTTAAAACAAAAGAAAACAAAAAGATTCATTGAAGCAAAAATAAAAAGCCACATTTGGATGTAATAACAAAAAATGTCCATAACTACAATATTTCACTAATGAGAAGGTACAGATGCTACATACAGAAGGATCTCATGATGTCCATATGTTTCTCAAATGATTCCCCTTGTTAGCTATTTCTCCATTTCTCCATGTAAGAATAACCTACACCTTCTCCACTGAGTGGGTGTAAATAACAATATAATATGTTATACAATTTGAACAAATCCAAAACAGAAGTAATTCTAATAAAAAGAAATAAATGTTATATAACTCTATAACATCCTTAGATGTAGACATTAACAAAAATCTGAACTATGTGTATACTTTAAAGTAGGCAATTGAACAGATTTTTATCTAGTCAATGGCCTTAATATTTAAAACTCTTTAAAAGCTCATATAAAAAGTAATCCATATCCCAAACAAAAATAATAGGCAATTGTTTACATATAGTGAAGGCAATTTGATAATATATCTACTCATCAACCATATAAAAATGGCTACAGTTAATATGGTCACAAAACAATCACAAAAAACCTGTAACAAAGTATAAAATCAGCTTTTTAATTTCAGATGGACCAGCACTATTTCTTACAGAAGATGGCAGTTTAGCATGCTGCCAAACACTGTCCAGCCAGAGTGTTTGGTCTGATTTTCCTGTAACAGCCAGCCCGATAAGCTGAACTGCAGAGGGAGAGGAACAGGAAGACTGAGGAAAAAAAAAACTATCTCCTACCCATAAACTGGCACTTCAATTTAAAACTCTTAACTTCCTCTGCACAACCTATGTGCATCTAACTGTGGCCATTCTCTACTGGAGATGATGAATTCAGGAGAAGAGCTGAGAATCTCTCTCCCTCTGGCTGCGGCTGTTATCAGAGGTTAGATTTGGGATTCCCACTTTACAAGCACCTACTTTGTGACCAAAACATATATGGAAACATTAGCTTTTTCCCCCACACATAAAATTATACACCCCCAGAAGATGCTGCTCTTCTTGAGATCTGCCCCATTCAAATGAAATGGATAAGAAGAAATTACAAAATAGTTTTACAGCTGATGAAATTATTTGTGCTTTCTGGAAATACACTATTCTTATCAAACATTTTAAATACGAATGGCTTCAAGAAGGCATGTCAGTGATTTGGTATTTTGGTAATAAAATGTAAAGAGGCAGGCTTTTAAATGGGCCCAAAATGGAACAGTGGTTTAAAAGGAGGAGGAGGAACAACTTATCTGTGTTAAAAGGCAAATACACTAAACAACAAATTTTCAGTCACAATAATTTCCATAATAAACATCCAAAGTATCAAAGAGTAGTTCAAAAGATATCCTTTCTAAATATGATTTTCTAATTGTCCTCATTTATTAACTACAATTTATTCAGTGCTGTTATTAATTACAGGATTAAAAAGAATGCTAAGGCATCAGAAAATAACATTCAGACCTTTTCAAATCTCAAAAGGTTTTCTTTCCAAAGAATTGAGTTTGGGGAGGGGGTAGTTTTTTAAATTGTCCATATATTTTTACTCCCTTTTCCTCCAATAATGCCTGCAAGATCTGAAATCATGATTGTGCTTCTGTTATCTGTAATTACTCAAGTTTACCCCTTTACCAGATATCTCAGCACACCAAGAGTATTAATGAAATAATATCCAGCACGTCCTCAAATAGTTGTATAAGTATTGGTATAGCATTTGAGGAAGAAAAATTAACTCTTCACTTTGTCGGGTTAGAAGTTAAACTTTTTAAGCCCCTCTTACCCTAACCCCACATTTTACATACACACATACATATACAGTGGAATATAGGTAGATACCTCATTTCTTACAGATTTCAAAATGTTATAGTTACTTTATCTGGAAATTCCTTTTACGAGATAACACTCACCTTCCTGGCAGGGAAAACAAACGTGAAATTGATTTTGAAATTAGAGCACAATCACTAGAAAATTTCCAAGCTCACATTACATGAACCATGTCCTCAGCTCTCAGCCTCAGGCCACCTCCCCTAACAACCGCTCTTAGAGAGCAGCTCGGTCCCATTCGGTCACAAAACGTACTCACAGGCCTCTGCCACCAGCGGTTCTCGCTGCGGGTAAGTGGGCGATGGCTTCAAAGCCAAACAAACGCTGTCCGCTCGGGCTTGGGGAACTTCCCCATCTCTACTCCCTGTAGTTCCCACTCTGACACCCTCAGGTGGCGTTTAATTAACCAGTTTACCTTAATAAACTTAACGATTCAACACGCACCTTCCACTATCAAGGAACTGTTTTATCTCCCATCCCCCAAGCTCCTGAACTTTTTTTTAAAACCCAGTATCCTGATGTATAGAATCGGAACTGAAGTCCCCCGCGAAACATCAAATGTACCCCACCAAGTATTTCTCCCCTAAAGCAACACGTTGATCGTGCAAACTTTTCATTCATAGCTCAGCTCCCTCATAAACTAGGTATGGTGGGGTGGGGGGCTGGGGGGGTGCACGGTCATGCCAACGACCCCTCGCCTAGGCTTCCCTAGCCAAATGTCCAGAAATGCACCAAAAACATCACCTGGCACCGAACTTCTGACAAAGGTTCCCTTCAACCCACAGCCTCCGGGTTGCGAGATTCAAGGCCAGCCGGTGTCGAGAGTCCGGAATGGGATGCTGTTAACCTGGGGAACCCGGGCAGGGAAGACAGCGGCGCATCCGGAGGACCCCTGGCCCCCAGTTCTCACGGCTTCCCCCCGAGCACCAGCCAGGGACCGGGCTGCGATGCCACTCACCTCCACCAGCTCCTGCTGCGGCTTGTTGCGTCTCCCTTCGCCCTGCTCCAGCGACCCCCTAACTTCTCCCCCTTCTCCAAACAGCCATCTTCTGAGAAGAGAATGGCGAGCAGGAAGCAAAGCGGGAGAGAGGGTTGAAAGTTGACTCGAGGACCGCTGTTGCTCCTCTAGCAGGGACTTACCCGCCGCTGCTGTGCGGGAGGAGGAGACCGCGGCTAGGGCGGCGGGCGCGGCGGGGCCGGCTCGGTGCGCGCCGCGCGATGCGCGATGTGGGGGACGCGCCGCCGCCGCCGCCGCCGCGCGGGGGGAGCTCAAGGGGGAGGCAGCGGGCGGCTGCGAGCTCTGAGCAGAACCGGTGGCGGCGCGCGGAGGATTTGCTAAAAATAGCAACGCATGCGGAGTGGGGGGTGGGGGACGAGGGTGGGAGAAAGACCGAGAGGCCGGGCTGGGAGCCCCAGCGCCGCGGAGGCTGGGCAGGGCCGGGGCGGGGAAGGGAGGCAGGACCGGCGGCGGGAGCGCGGGCAGAGGCGCAGGAGACCCTAAGGGCCGGGAGGTATGGGCCGGGGAAGACGAAGGATGCGGGGACACCTGGGCGCGCGGCCGAGGCTCGGGGAAGGCCGCGCGGAGGGGGGAGTGCAGGCAGAGCCTCCAGGTTGGAGCCGGGGAGAGCTCGCGGCCGCAACATCGGTTCTTCCCAGAGAGGGGACGAGGGAGCCTAAGGCGGCTTGGGATATCTGGAGTGAAACACTCCAACGGGAGGCGCAAGGTGATGGCCAGGCGATCGGTGCACGTTGTCCCCCTACCGGGCCCCTCTGCAACCCGTGCCCGGGACCAAGAAAGGTGCGGGCAGGGTTCCTGGCCTCGGCCTCGCCCTCCCGCGCCCGCCCTAGCTCTGGAAGCCCCTGCTGCTCAGGTGCGCGCCAAGCAGAGTCCGACCCCCCCCCAACCCCACCCCAGCTCCGGACTTCTTTCTGAAAGGAGGAAGCCTTGTGGGGCAGGACTCGTCTCCACAAATGCTAGGAGCTCAAAGCATCCTTCAAGGGAATTTTAGAAGGAAATACCACATTTGGGGTTTTCAAAAGAACCAAGTGAGAAACATGAGGAAATATGATAACTGCTATTGGAAACATGAATTAGGTTTGTCTTGTTTTAAGGCTAGACAGAGAGCATTATCCGTTCTGAAACTACCACTGTTAAGGAGGAAGGCAGAATTAGCAGGTCAGAGAATTTGCGAGCTGATCCCTTTCGGTTGTTAATGTTTTTGCTTTGTGGATTTATCGCCGTAACTTTACTTCTATACTAGTACTACTAACACCTATAGATTCATTCACAAAGTGTACATACAGAGTGCACATATAGAGTGCAAAAAATGTGTAATCCTACACATACTTGTCTAGTAACATTTGATCACCCAGAGTTAAAAGGCTAATATTTATGGTGTTGTGTGTAGTTTGACAAAGCTCTGCGTAGTCTATCGCACAGCAGCACTCATAGTTTATGCAGCTGGAAAGAACCTAACTCAGTGCCCTCATTTTCAGAGGAGGGAACCAGGATCCAGTTACCATCAGGATTTAGTTTAAAACCCAGGATTAAAACTAGACCACTAATGCCATGACACCAGGATAATGTGGAGAAAGGGAATGGTAGGATGTCTGTAATTTAATTTAAAACAATTCAGCATTCATAGAGCAACGAACGCATGCTGTGATTAGAGTTGACCCTAACTTTGCCCTAATCAGGAATTCGTTCTCCGGGGATGGCCAGCTAGCTTGGAATCCAAAAGGACTTACTCCAGAGGCTGTTTGTGCTAGAGCTTGTGCTAGTTTAACTTTCAGTCAACACGAGCGACTCTGCTAATGGGCATAACGAATCTTAGTAGTGGGCTTTTATTGGTAGAATTGACTATATTTTAAAGTTACTCCTCATTCTCATATGACCCAGGTGTAAGCATCTAGTGAGACTTTCGTGCCTTTCATCTTTTGCCTTTCAGAATGGAGTCCTATCTGTGAAACAGTCAAATGTCCACACATTTTATTTTATTTTATCTTATCGTATTTTACTTTTATTTTTGGATGACCATGTTTGTCCACCATTGACTCTAAGGGAAACAATTCTCCCTCTGTTGTCTCTCAAGAAAACTTTTGTGTAAAGTATAGTTGAAGCACTTCAAAGAATGCATTGCTGAGATTTCACTGGGCATCCAAAACAGATGTTTGGCAATAAAGGTGCATATGGCAGAATTTTATCTGAAACTGCTTTCACCTTTTAGGAGGCAGAAGAGAAAGTAGCTACCTTTACTTATCTCTAATTATTTACACCTATCACATCTTAGATTATTTCACAACAGGGAGCGGAGTTAATCTTCCTCAGCATTCCCCTAGATATTTGAATGCCTACTTTGAGCAAAGCACTTGCTGGATGCTACTGGAAATTCAAATATTTTACGATGTGGTTTAGTAGGAAAGATTATAGTTTCTTTTAAAAGTGCCCCAATGGGGCTCTCAGAGCCCTTTGTTCAAACCTGTGTTACATCATTTATAACACTGTATAATTTTTTAGTTTTGGTCTCTCTTCAACTGAGCTCCAAGAGGTTAGAGATGACTTATTCACTTTTCATTAAGGTTTTTTTTTAGTTAATAAGCTTTATTTTTAGAACAGCTTTAGAAGTACAGAGAAATTGAGAAGACAGTACAGAGTTCCCAGATACCCCACATCCAGGTTCCCCTATTATTAACATCTTACAACTGCATGCTACATTTATTATAATTAATGAGTCAATACTGATACATTATTATTAACTGAAGTCCATAGTTTATTCAGATTTCCTTAGTTTTTACCTAACGTTGTTTTTCTGTTCCAGGATCCCATTCAGGATCCATATTAAATATAGTCATTGCTCCCTAGGCTCCTCTTTGCTGTGACAGTTTCTCCATCTTTTGTTGTTTTTGATGACCTTGACACTTCTGAGGAGTCCTGGTCAGGTATATTGTAAGATGCCCGTCTATTGGAATTTGATATTTTTCTTACTGATTACACTGGTTATGGATTTTCAGGAGGAAGATTACAGAGTTAAATTTATACTTTCATCACATCACATCAAGAGTCCATGCTAGCAACATGATTTATGACTGTTGGTATGATCTTGATCACCTACCTGAAAGAGTGTTTGTCAGGTTTCTCCACTGCAAAGTACTCTTTTTCTCTCCCTCTCCATACTTTACTCTTTAGAAGGAAGTCACTGTGAGAAACCCACTCTTAAGGAATGGGTAGTTATGCTCCCCCTCTTTAGAGTGGAACTTGTGTACACTCAGTCACTTTTTATTTCCAGAGATTCACACAATGCCCTCAACATAATAGGCTCTTAATACATGTAGAATGAAAGAATTGGTTTAAACAAAGTCTTTTCATCTAAGAAAACTGATAATATTCTCAGCATTGTAGCAGGAAAAAAAATGCCTCATGCTACCTCTCCATTTTTTTTTCTTAATGTTGGCATAGATGGAAAGATAAATGAACTATCTGGGGTGACAGTAGTGGTGTTGGTGATGATAGATGTTTATAGTTTTCTTTGGAGGGAGAATTGTGTAAATTTTATTATTGTTTGAAATATTTGTGCTGCCTTCTAGGGGCCCACTCCTGCAGAATTATATCTCCCACATTACTGATACTTAGCTTAGTCACATGGTGACTTACTTTGGCCAACAAAATATGAGCAGAAGTGACTGATGTGTGCGGTTTCAAGAAGAATCTTTAACAGCCTTCCTATGGTTCTTCCATTCTTTCTTCTGCCAGTCGCAAAATCAGCAGTTTCCCAGATGAGTGCTGCCCCTTCCAGGAGTAAAAGTCACATGGATCAGAACCATTGCCAAACCACAAGGTTGTGGACATGAGCTCGCATTTGGTGGTTCGTTTGTTTTCACCACATAGCCTCGCCTATCCACTGTGATTCCAAAATCCTTGCTGAATTCCTAAAATTGTACCACCAAGTGCAGTTTTTGAGTCAATTCTCATCAGTGATCATCTCAGGGATGCAACCTTTTAGGGCCTATTTAGTACTGACACAAATATGTAAAAAAAATTTTCCCATTATGTTTAAAAACGAAGATCATTTCTTATGAATGAAAAATTCCCATATTTTAGTTATGACACTGTCAACAAAATTAATTGAACACCCACTGCAGAACACTGTAGCAGATACTCTAACTATTTTTCTGAATATTAATTTTGGATAGATGCTATTTAAAAGATAGAATATTTTAAAGGAATAGATAAAGAAATTTGCCTAGAATGATATATTGCCAGAGATGGATTTACCATAAAGCTAATGAGGCTTCAGCTTCAGAGACCCTCATTTGCACAGGTGTTTTCCAAGGTCCTGCACCTAATTTTGTATTATTTTACTTAAAAGGTCCCCAGATTTGTAAAGAGAAAACAGAGAGCTGTAAGAGTCCTAAGAATAAGGGCAACACTCCCACACTTGCAAGGTGTCCCTGAAGTTTGGATTCATCTGTCAGATCTAAAACAGAATCAGCATATACATGTATAAATGCCAGGGAAGAGGGTATATTCAGCATCAGGCAGACCTCCTGAACCCGGAAAAACCAATGTACAAGACCAATGTCCAAATACTCACTTCAGTGCTTTCCCATCATGTGGATTTCATTGTGTTCATCAACCAGAAAAATCTTTAGGCATTTTGTTACTTTTCTACATAAAAGTTCCACTTCACTGAGATCACTTTTCCTATCAGTCATTTCATTTTGAAAATAATTTTTCTCATGGTTGCTGGTAATAATTCCTCTGGAGGGTTAAGTGACTATTTTTCTCAATTAATTTTGTCCTTTTCTAGGTCTGTAACAATGGATATTATATTGCTCATCATCTGTTCTGGGATTTCCTATTGAAAGGAGAGTTCCATGCAGTAAGAGAGATTGTAATGTGGCCCATTAAGGATTTCTTTCCCATACTGAATTTTGAATGGAGACTGGGTGGATACATGCTGTCTCTGTTTTGTTTTGTTTTGTTTTGTTTTGTTTTCACATTCTTATACCTAGGAACAATCTTTTTTATATTTTTACTTTTTAATTTTTTCATTAGAGAAGTTGTGGGTTTAAAAAACAATCATTCATAAAATACAAGATTCCTACACACTACCATACCTCACCACCAACACCTTGCATTGGTGTAGAACATTTGTTACAATTGATGACAGCAATTTTTGGAATTGTACTATTTTTTACCAGTAGTTACCTTTGTTACAATTGATGAATGATTATTAAAATAATACTATCAATCTTCCATAATTTACATAGGTATATTTTTCCCATATACCACCCTATTATTAACATCTCATATTAGCATCATACATTTGTTATAATTTGTGAAAGAACATTCTTATAATTTTACTATTAACTATAGTTCATCATCTACAATAGGATTCACTGTTTTGTACAGTCCTCTGTTTTGTCTTTTGATTTTTATTCTAGTCATACATACATCCTAAAGTTTCCCCTTTTAACCACATTTACTTCTATAGTTCAGTTCTGTTAATTACACTCACAATAATGTGTTACCATCACCACCATCCATTTCCAAACTTTGCCATCAACCTAAATAGAAATTCTGTACAAGTTAAACATAAACTCACCAGTCTCTAACCCCAGTCTATCTCCTGGTAACCTACATTCTAGATTCTAATGCTATGAGTTTGCTTATTATGAATTCATATCAGCGAGGTCATACAATACTTCTTTTGTGTCTGGCTTATTTCACTCAACATAATGTCCTCAAGGTTCATCCATGTTGTTGCGTGCATCAGGACTTCACTCCTTTTTACATCTGAATAATATTCCATTGTATTTATAAACCACATTTTGTCTACCCATTCATCAGTTAGTGGACACTTGGGTTGCTAACATGTTTTGGCAATTGTGAATAATGCTGCAGTGAACGTTAGTGTGCAAATATATATTAGAGTCCCTGTTTTCAGTTCTTCTGGTTATATACCTAGTAGCAGATTTCCAGATCAAGTGGTAATTCTAACTGCCAAATTATCTTCCATAGTCACTGCATCATTTCACATTCCCACCAGCAAGGAATGAGCATTCCTATTTCTCCACATTCTCTTCAACACTTGTAGTGTTTTCTTTTTTTAATAGTGGCCATTCTAGTGGGTGTGAAATGATATCTCAATGTGGTTTTCATTTGCAGTTCCCTGATAGTGATGTTGAACATCTTTTCATGTGTTCTTTAGCCATTTGTGTTTCCTCTTTGGAGAAATGTCTATTAGTCTTTTGCCCATTTTTTAATTGGGTTGTTTGTCTTTTTATTGTTGAGTTATAGGATTTCTTTATATATGCTGAGTATTAAACCCTTATCAGATATGTGTTTTCCAAATATTTTTCCCATTAAGTAGGTTACCTTTTCACTTGTGTGACAAAATTCTTTGAGGCACAAAAAGTATTTAATTTTGAGGATATCCCATTATCTTTTTTTTTCTTTTGTTGCTTGTGCTTTGGGTGTAAAGTCTAAGAAACCATTGACTACCACAAGATCTTGAAGATCTTGAAGATGCTTCCCTATATTTTCTTCTAGGGGTTTTACAGTCCTGGTTCTTCTATTTAGGTCTTTGAAAAATTTTTGTATATGATGTGAGATAGGGGTCCTCCTTCATTCTTTTGCATATGGATATCCAGTTCTCCTAACACCGTTTGTTGAATAGACTGTTCTGTCCCAGTTGAGTAGAATTGGCAGCCTTGTATAAAATCAACTGACCATTTATGTGAGGGTCTATTTCTGAACTCTGAGATCGGGAAAAAGATAAGGATGCCCACTGTCACCACTCTTATTCAACATTGTGCTGAAAGTTCTAGCCAGAGCACTCAGGCAAGAAAAGGAAATAAAAGGTATCCAAATTGGAAAGGAAGAAGTATAACTTTCACTATTTTCAGATGAAGTGGGTCATAGTAAAGTTTAATCACAACCCATTGCTCATTTATGAAATACTCTGAACTGTAGTTAGTCATATACAAATGTGAAGTGCTGCTATCATCCACATGTTACCAGGTTGTCAGACTAAGTTTTGAATTGTGAAACAACAAAAAAAGCTTTTGCATATACATATATATGTTTTCAGGGTACATTTCTCTTAATAGTTTTCATATCCATTTTTAAAAATATTTCATATTAAGATGATCTGTTTACCTTAAACCTATAGCTAATCAGCTTATATTAAGAGAAAAGTTTTTAAAAATATTTGTGTATTTATATGTATATGTCCACATGTATATATAATCTTAGCAGATCACTTAAAGACTGCCTTTTCTGTTTAAGTATGTGCCAGTTTGGGTGTATTATGTCCCCTAAAACACCACGTTCTTTAATAGAATCTTGTGGATACAGATGTATTAGCATAGATTAGGTTGGAATCCTTTGATTGAGTGTTTCCATGGAGATGTGACTCAATCAACTGACGGCAAAGCCTTTGATTGGATAATTTCAATAGAGGTGTTACCCTACCCATTCAGGGTGGGTCTCAGTTGAGTCACTGGAGCCCTATAAAAGTGTTCACAGACAGGAGGAGGTGCCACAGCCAAGAGGGACACTTTGAAGAATGCACAAGAACTGAGAGTGGAGCTGGAACACAACCTGGGATCAGCAGATGCCAGCCACGTGCCTTCCCAGCTAACAGAGGTTTTCCGGCTGCCAATGGCCTTTCTCCAGTGAAGGTACCCTATTGTTGCCTTACCGTGAACACTTTATGGCCTTAAGACTGTAACTTTGTAACCCAATAAATCCCCTTTATAAAAGCCAACCAATTTCTGGTGTCTTGCAAAACAGAAGCATTAGCAAGCTGGAACAAAGTACTTAAAAATAAAATAAAAAAATTTAACAAGAAAGAAGTATGTATCCATCCTCCTCTTACTTGGTTTTTTTTGAGCCAAAATCCCAAACACATTGTAAACATTTTTGAACACATTTAGTATTATTCTGGTAAGTGTTTAACAGTATCTTTGCATTATATCCCTCCATTTCTTCTGCCCCCATTCAAAATCTTTTGCTGTTAACTTTATAATTGCTTAAGGACACTAAAAAAAGATTAATTGGACTGTACCTAATTCTATAAAGTTAATTTAATTGCCTATAAAGAATGCATACTTTTCTACAGTTCCTTGAACTGTCCTAAGAAGATGGGATATAACCATAATATAATCCTAAGAAAATACAAATTTAAAAAACAGATTAATTTTGAAAGTGATTATTAACAAAAGAATTATTTGTTTTACCAAAGTTTTTGTCACTGAAATCTATAATCATGTAATACTGAATATAGTTGGAAAACTTACGGGAATTTTTTCTTAAAGTTCATAAGCGTATGTTTAAAAAATTTTTTTATCCTGTATTTATTATATAATGAGCTCTACTCATTGGGAATAAAAATTCCCAATTTTTATTTTCATGCAATTCAGGAACACACAGAAAGCATTAAGTAGAATAATTCCCATTATGACATTGTCTTTTTTTTTTCATGGTAATGTGGATTTATGTTGGAAATATATAAGCATCATTTCTACAAAGCAAAAGAATAGCAATAAGTAGCCTTTAAATTGTCTGAGTGTCATTAGCAGAAAATTCTTAAAAAAGAAAACACCAGGATTGTATAATTAAAATTATATAAATTGCCATGTTACACTTGCAGGGTATCACGGTAAACGAAAATGATGGAACAGGGTAGAAGGTAAACATGAGCTTGTCTTAACGGCAGCTCTGCTCAGAGGTCAAGAAATGATCAACTTTCCTACGAAGCTGTAGAACATATAAATAGTAGACATAAACAAAGATACAAAATCAATGAACAGGTAACAAATCTGACAATGAATTCTGATGGCAAGAGGAATGTATTAGCTTTCTCTAAGTTTTGTACAATAATCGTCCTCCAAACTCTCAATAGCTTGAAATACTAAGGTTTATTTCATGCTGCCACTCT
>PVKY010006483.1:0-15924 GCA_004027775.1 Bradypus variegatus
CTGAATGATGGAACCGTGCTTGTCTCCTGAGTGCTGATTTCTTAGCTAACCTCGACGCCCCTCCCCCGACTCGGCTTCGAGAGCCGGACTGCAGCCGGCACTGCCCAATCTCTAATGTAGTATGCAGAAGTAGTACCAGTTACTCTGTCAAACTCAAAAGGTACTAAAGAATATGCTTGCCTGGACTGAAAAAAATAGAATTGCCCCTCTATCTGTATATAAGCATAATGAAATTTTACATGTCTTTTTTATTTAAACAAACTTCTAAAGCCCCACATGGCAGTAGCTCAGAACTACTTTGCTCTAGTTTGAAGAGTTAGCAAGAATGAGAGTGTTAAAGCTGTATTTTTCCATGAAATGTACTTTTGGTGTCTACAAAGCTTTTTAAGAAGAGTCAAATGACCATGACAATGTCTGCCAAGAAGTCTCAGAACACCTTTCTCAGTAAAAAAGAAAAACACCAAGTGGCTTCTGAACAGGGCTGCCACCACAAAGCGTCTAGAAAGTCCCCTTGCTAGGTTTCTTGGAAGATTTCCAAACTAGGCTGCTTCAGAACCTCTTTGAATTGAGAGAAGTCTCTAGCCTTCTTGGCAGAGGCAGACTCCAGGGCACATGTGATCAGCCACATATGCTGGTTTAATTCCTAGTAGGTGTTAGGACATAATTTTTAAAAACAAGTAAAATCATGACTCCCATACAGCTATAAAAATTAACATGTTAAAATTTTATTTAACTCACAAGGAAATGAGTAAAGTGTTACAACCAGGTCAAAGGAGAAAAGAGAATCCAAAGGACAGACATGCAAATTGAGCCCAAATTGGTTTCAGTTCTCTCTCCAATGTACAGAAGCTATTTGTATATCTATAGACATAAATTATTTAGCATTGCTATTAGTTACCTACAATTACAGAGTTGTAAAATAGCTCCCACAGAATCAGAATCAGATAACCCAAGTCGGCTCTAGAGTGACAATGCATCATTTTCCAAAGAAGCCCAAAATCCCTACCCCCCACAACTTTGATCTAAAGAATTTCAAAGAAAGATGATTCTAGACCACAAATTAAGTCTGTATTCATTAGATTTGCCATGGTTATTTACATAGGTGCAGTAAGAATGTTAATTTACCACGAAGGCCTTTAAGTTTGCCCTGCTAGAATTTTGTGTAAGTAATCTCAGATTGAGCCTCTAAAAGCCTCTATCTGCTCTCCTGAGGCTGGGAAACCAAGTCCAAGAAACTCTCCACCAGATTTCACCTACAGTGCCTATACTACTGGGCAAATCTCTGTCTTCTCCAAGTCCTCAAACCATTTCCAGGCTCCTGGCCTGCAAGGGAAGGGACCTTCATTATCACCTGTAAAGCTGGGCCCTGAAAGCCAGTTTATCAGGCCTTGTTTTCCTTTAAGGGCTTTGTCAGCATTGCCTCCATAAAGTCAACCTTAGTTCCTTAAATGTGGCTGGTCATGCACCAGGCTATAGTTTCTCAACTGGCAGGGAGCCAGCCCCTCTGCCACCTCTGCAGCCCCTTTTACCTGGCCTGGAGTGTTCTGGCCCTGAGGGTGCTGGCGGCTGGCAGCTGGTCCTCTGCAGAGCTGCTGCCCGGCACCACAGAGGTGAAGGACGGTGCAGTTCCTCTGGCCGTGGCAGCAGCTCTGCTTGAAGCAACTCCATCCTAGAGCAGGATGGAGAGGACTGGGTAGGGAGAGATGTCTTTTGCCACTTTGATGTGAATTCTTGAAATCTGAGATTTGCTGCAAATGAGCCACTGTCAGAGAGGCCCTAACACCTGTCCCTGGTTATCAGGAACATTTTCCAAAAAGGACACAGGAACTCAGAGCAATTGTTCCTAGTACTTCTAGTTAGAAATTATTTGGTGAGGTGTCTCCCAGAGAAAATTTCCAAAATCATTGAGCAGGAATATGAAGTTTGAACACAAAGGACGTGTAAAACACCACTTTGGTTTTCAATACAATGGCTTTTGAATCTGAGCCATTTTCTGCAACTGTTTTCCTTCCTGAGTAGAGGCTATCATATGATTGATCACTGCTTTTGTGTCCAAAGAAATTGTTGCCTCTTCCAAGAAATCTTCCTGCCAAATCTGTGGAAGAGCTTTACGTCACTGACAAGAACATGATGAGATGGTGGCTGAGTCTCAAAATTGAGACATTAAAGCAACATGCCTCCAAAAATATGAAAAGACAATTTATGCCAGAAGAAAATATTCCAAGTGTGATTCATATAATTTGGACCAGCAAACTCTGCCCAATTGGGAAGTAATGCATAGCATGAGAAAAATTTGAGAATTGTGGGCCAGGGATTGCCCCCAGCATTTGTTGTATAGCTTGGAGTCTAGCTGTAGGAAACTAAGCAAATATCACTCCTGAACTTTATGAAATATTCCTCTCAAGAGCAAAGAAATGGTGGAAAGGCTTGGGTGAAACAAGTTCTCGGAACATATCATTCCCTATGATACAGAAGGTATACATTTTGATCTGGAGGCCAGTCTAGAATCAATCTTATGCATTTCCATCTCCACATCTCTCCAAGGGTGGTCCACCTATGATGTTCCACCTAGTACCTTAGGAGCATGTCCATATTACAGACCTGATGTTTTGTCCAAAGGATATCCTTCCTTGCAGAAGTTCTCATTCTCAAATTGGAAGAGGCAGATTTCTTCACTGCATATGCAAATCTTATAATTATGCTAATGCCAACTGACTTTTTTCTGCGTGGATCACGGTGAGATGTTGAAATATTTTGCAATGTTTGAAGTTTTCTTTGAAGAAAATCTATCCAAACTTTCTTCACATCAAGGCATATTCTTAGTAGCTTGGATCTTCACCTCTGTAGCAAATCACTGCTACTTGATCTGGCCTGTCTAGTCTAGTGTATATATTATTGCAGAGATAGGGAGGTGTTTTAGTTCAGAACTTTGTGAAGAATCCTCCAATTAAATAGCTTTATTTTCCTACAGATGGCCTCTGCTCAGATAGCACAGTTTCTAACTAAATTGCTAGAGGATATTACATCAGAAAAGGCATTCGGTTGTATTGCAGCTATTCTGATGCAGAGGAACAGCAAAAATTGGACTTAGGTCTTTGTGTCTGTAATGAAGGATATTAAAGAAGGAGCGAAGAACGGCAGTACTGCTCTGAAAAGCTAATCTTCATAATTAACAGACTAATTGAAATGTAAAAAAAAAAACATTTGTTGATCACGGTTTTTTGTTTTCTATGTAAGAAGCACGAAGTAAAGTTGGAGAAATCCAAAAGAATCAAGAGATGGAAAACTGCTCTTTTTCAATTTTGTGGCTGAAATAAATGAAGTGAGTGAACTTTCGACTGCATTATGAAAATACTGTTTTGTGAGGAGAGCCATTTTATGAAAGAAAAAGCTTAAATAATTTGGGGTGAGAGGTTGAACAATAACATTTTTGAAGTGAACAGTTGAAAGCAATAAAAAAGGAAAAAAAAAACAGTGGCTGGTCATATCCAATTAAATAAGCATCATTCTCAAATGTGATATTCCAGACAAAGGCCTCGTTTGCCTAACCAATTTCTTCCAATTACATCTAGTAAAAAGGAGGGCAGATTCTTATTGAACCTATGCAAATAACTGTGTTGCCATTAAAAGTTAGAAGACTTAATTAAGAGTTTTTGATTTGTGTGTGTGGGGGGGCGGAGATTAGGCAGGGAGAAAATCATCTAAAAATGTTTCATTTCAGTTTACAGAAAAACAGAATCCACTGAATTGTTATAGGTTATAGGTAACTTAATAAAGAGAAAGGGTTTCCTAAAATATCCAGAAAATGTAACATTAAAGCAATATAAACACTATTTGAACAAAGAGCTACAATCTTCTCTCATTGGTTCATTCAGTCCTATGTAATTAATTCTTCTTGTGCTGAATCTTGGGTTAGCAGTGGCATGAACCCATTGCTCCTTGACTAAAGAGTTCTGGAAATCCTGACTCAGCCCCTGGAACAGTCTTAAAGTTGCATAAGTGATGACATCAGAAGTCTGTACACAGGAACTATTCACTGAAGCGTCGAAAGTTTGAAATACCTGGGACACTCCTTTTCTGTGGGCTATGAGACTGTACTTCTTTGTTGAAGACAAGAACTCTGGCTTGTATCTGACTACAGAGTCTTCAGGAGAGCATCAGGGCAATGGAGATGCCTGAGACTTAGAAAGGCTGTGGCTAATTTATTACTGATACTTTTTTTAAATGAAAAGTCTGATAAGAGTTCATAATAAGAACAATACAAACAACAAGGACATTTGGTTGTTTCCATGGCACGCATAATAAAGCTAATCCCAACCCCACCCTCAAAGCTTTAGACAAAATGCCTGTAAGTATAAAGATTAAGGCCATTTTCAAAGAAGATTGTGAACATGATATGCGATTTATAAAAATGGATGAGTATAATTTTTACAAAGGAAAAATTCTTGCACTTATCATAAAATTCAAGATGTATTAATAAATACACATACCAAGAATATTGCAAGAATGTATAAAGAATATCATGTAAAAGGATTCACAGTAGGTCCTACACATCTATTTTAATAAAACTCTAAAGATAAATCTGATGTGCATCCCCAAATGAAAACCACTAGCCTAGACAATGCCAGATTCAAATCAAAGAAGTAAGATCCCAACCAAGGAAGCAGTTTAAATAATAGCTAAAATTATGACTAATAAAACTATTCTGTTGTTACCTAGCATCAGGCAAAACACCACCAGGACTCTGATCAATAGAAACATTGACAAATCTCCAGGGACTTTCCATGAAAGCATCCAATTTATAAAATATTTACATTAATATTTTACTTAAACATATTTAACTCAGGGCAGACTGAACATCTCTTCTGAACTCAGAAGACTGAGTAATTCTTCCCATGAAACTCATCAATAGTAACATGATAAATAAAATGTAACTATTTCTAACAACTCTCTTGTAAGGTGAAAGAATGCAAATTTGCAATTTTCTAGGGGCCCTCTGGGAAATCTCAAAGATAGTTTTAAGTGCAAAAGTATCCTGAAAGTTTTCTTTTATTTTAATTTAGGCTTCAATTTTGAGTGGGGGGGGGGTAGGGTGGGGGGTGGATTAACTTTTCAGGTTTGTCAGGATCATGGGTACCTGAGAAACAAAATTTAGCTTCATTTGAAAGTGACAATAAAACATCTAAAAAAAAGCATAGACTGTACATGATTGTAAAGAATCAGTTCTTTTATAAGTGAGGAAATGACCAAGAATGTAACAAAGTTGACATAAAACAGAAATTTATTCTGGTAAGACAGGGTCTTTTGCTATGTAGACAGATTACACAGAAAATAACTTTTCATATTGTTGGTGGAAACAATAAACAGTAAACCGAGGAAACAAGGCCATCAAAACTGTGAAAGCTTTGCTAAGATTTTAACACATTTCATGGCTTTTTGAACTCAGGCTTTATGAACTAAGGCAAACAAAATTATTTCCAGGTTTTGTCTTTCATTATGCTCCTTCATAATCTGGAACAAACTGGCACTTTACTTTAGCACCTCCCTAAGGAGTTTGAGAGGTCAGAATAGACTATTAAGATGTAATTAACATGCAGTTGCATTCATTGTTCTATCTTCAAATGACTCAATATAAGCATTTTAAATTATTCAAAATAACATTTTAAATGTTTTTCAATTTCAGTTTCCAATATGGTAAATGTTGACAGTTAATGTCTCCCTTTGCAAACACACACACACACACACACACGCACACACACAGCTCTTTAAGGTCCTCAGAAAATTTGAAGAGTACAAAGGGGTTTGGAGATGAGACAAAAAATATAAAACACACAAAACCCTGAGAACAACTGCATTAGGACAATTGGTCTCAATTGCTGAAACTACTGCTCCTAAGTATAGTCTCAGCAACTAACACAAATTATAATTTTTAACCACAGTAAATTAGTTCTATTTCATAGAAAAAACTGGGGGCAAAAGGGTGGATAATTGTGAACAATGTGCCACATACTACCTTTTTAGCAGACTGGCAGTCCTCACAAATACACATCATAATTTTCCATAGCCACACACATCCCTTATAGTACAATTTATCAAAGTCACAAAAACGAACACATTTATTAAGAGACCCAAAGATAAAGTCTCTTTGTAGCATATAAATATGAGAACAAAAGCACATAAACTTAAAATTATGCTTAGTAATCAATGTTTCAGCATTTTATCTTATTTAGGAATGAATTAGGTACAGAATAGTTACCCACTAATTAACTCAATTTACTATCTGTCCAAGGTTTTAATTTGCTTAAAGCTTTTGGAAATTATCAAGCTGACATACTACAAAACAAAAATACTATTGAAAGAAAAAGTATGTCCAAAAAATGATTCAATTTAGTTAAACACAATTTTATATTTTTCATAATCTTAAATATTAAGAGTAATGCCAGCTTATTTTACCAATAAACCTGTATTCATTTAGCAAAAATATATCCAAATAAAATTTTGTTAGGAATTGTAATTTACACTGCTAAGTCAGAGAAATACATAGCTATTTTTTTTAAACCAAGTGTCATTTTCCAAAGGTTTGCTTAAACTTTGTGAACTTGAATTCTTAAAATGTTTCTGAATTGGTTTCTGTAAGAATATTTTTAATGTAGCATATTTAAAATATAGAAGTTCAATTTCATTACTTTTTGTGAATTTTAGGATTATTCATCTTATTTGTGTGCTTATTTATCTGTATCAGCCAGTTCGAGCTCTTTTAATAAAAGAGTTTGTGATTTAATTTATCAATACTTTCTGGAGATAGAACAGTATCACATACACAATAAGAGGTAAAGGCCTTTCTAAATTTCAAACACAAAGACCTACGGAGACAGAGAAAGATCATAGCTTTAAAGCTAAAATTTCATTTATGGGTCAACAGTAAACACAGAAACCCCAAAATTTAACAGTCCTGGTGTGAAAGAAGTGTTTTCCTTCCTCCTGGGTCCAAAATTCTTAATTGATTTGAACTCAAAATAGACAAACAAAAAAGACTGACAATCCAGATTCTCTGTCTCTCACCCAACAGAGGTAGATCTCTATAGAGCATTAACCCACTTACAGAGATCACCAAATGGCTGGACCATGAAGTCAAATTCCCAGTCATTGCTGCTACTAATGATTGTTGGCTATAAACAAACTAAAACTCAAACACAAAATAAGTACAGAAGAAAATTAAAATAAGAAAAGCAAGTGAATTAGCAAAGATCCCTTGCCACTTTGGATTAACCTCCAGGAGCCAAAAAAGGGTGTGCCTAAGGCTTAAACAGCCTATGTGAGGTGTGCTTCCCCTGCAATGAAGTTTACCTGGTTCTGCCAGGTGAGTACATTGGGCATCTCAATTGAAGACTTCCACGACTGTTAAAGATAATTTTCAGAATAAGAAAAAATCATGATTCTCATACAGATATAAACACGAACCTATAGTAAAAGATTTTATTTAGCTCGTTAATGAGGAAAATTGCTGAGGTGTAATGATCAGTTCAAATGAGAATCCAAAGAACAGACTCATTTCTACATCAGGAATATTGAAATGCATGTGCAGATGGAGCCAAAACTGTTTTCCTTTTTTCTTTTGCATGTCTATAGACAAGAATTATTTTGAACTTTTGTTATTAGTTATCTACAACTTAGAGAATTGTAAAATATCTCCCATAGAATTAGAATCAGATAATGGGAAAGGTGTATCATAGACCATGCTTAGTTTTCCAAAGGCCCAATTTTTCCCAACATAAGGTTATCCTTAAGGATATCACCAGCCAGGCCACACACAACAGGGACAACAACAAAAAAATAAACCTTCTTCCCATGTTTCTGAAATCCCAAGGTGGAAAGCTGAAAGTGATTTCTTAAACTTGAATTTGTTTAAAACCTCCCTAACATCAGTGTAAGGGCCACTGACCTGACTTGGGGCCTGTGAGATTTGGCGCTCGGCAACCTGTGTGACCTAGGTCAGCTAACCTTTAATCCACCATCTCTGTGCCCTGGAAAGAATGTGTCCTGTGTACGTATAGGAACGAGTTTATCTACAGCTTACTCCTTCCTGAGCCCCCTAAGATCTAACCTATAATTCTCTCCTCCCTTCCTGCACAACGTAATGGATCACCCCTCCATCAGTCAGGAGACCTCCTTTCCCGCACTTATGCTTTCATATCCTTAGGAATGTGTTTGTCTAGAAAGCCTATAACTTATAACCAGCTTGACCAGTCAGCTTAACTGTGCAGTCAACTACCCTGCTGAATGCTGTAACCGCCCGGCGAAGAGAAATGCCATTTGATTTTTTGCTGATTTCTGCCTCCTTGTGAGTAAGCCCTGAATAAAGTTCATGTTTCAGAAAATGTTTGGTGTCTTCTTTGTTTTTTTGACTGGCAAAATCCCCTTGGGCTGTGACAATCAGTTTGCAATGTAAAAAGGAAACACCCACAAATCTAAAAGCATTTGCCTTAAACTGCTTTGAAGCAGAAAAACAGTTAAGTAGGCTTCCTCCATTTCTGTGACACCCCTATGTAAAAATTATTTTAGGCTCAAAGTCACAGTGAATTGACCAACCTCATTTCTCAATGCTTGGGAAAACAAGAAAAGGAATGCTAACAAAAATAAATTATACAGTAACAAACTGGTAAGAAGGACGAGAAGAAATAAAAGGCAGGCTATCGTCCATAAGTCAAAAATAGCGCTCCAAAAATGTAGCATGCTTCCTTCTCCCAGGGTTTTTAAAATGACAATTTACGGGAACACAGTGGAGCTACAAAGCATGGCATGATAAAATGCACTGTCTCAGATGCAGCCAAGGCCCAGAGGCAAAGGAAAAAACTGTAGGCAGCAATCATACATGAAGGTGGGGTTGCTAAACCACCTATGTTGGACCTGTGAAGGAGCTAGTTGAAAACCTGTTTTGTGACCCTTAGATCAACACCCACCCCTAAACCCCTCAAGGTATGACGTGGAAAAACTCTGGAAAAATGGTCCAAGCACTGTGGCATTTTCCCTACCACCTGCTCCTCAATTTGAGGGAGAGTGTGCTCTTCCTAATCTCAAGTCATCTGAGAAGAGGCTTTGAAAGAAAGTCTGGAGAACTTTGTTTCTTAGGATTGAGAGGGTCAAAGCAACTGGTATTTGTTCCATGCCGGAGCAGATTAAAGGCCAAAAGCTGTGGCTGGCACCTGGTGGTAGAATAAAGAGGAGTGTCTAAACCACTACAAGCAGAGCAGAAGAACATGTTTTTTTGTGTGTGTTTGTGGGCTACATGGGGGAGGAAGAAAATGAGCCTGAGGGTTGTTTTCAAGGAACCTCTACCCAAATGGGCTTCCTGCTGGAGGCTGCTAGACCACAGAGGGTTAGTGGTAAGAGAATCAAACAGAAGCTGATGGAGTGAGTGGCTATCAGGAGAGGTGTTACAGCCCAATGTTTTCAGTGGAGCCATTTCCAAGGGCTCCACGTAAGTCTCCCAGGAGAGAGTCCACCTTATTGAACATACACCAAGATCACGGAACAACAATATCAAACCCAACAGTTTCTCTAAAGTAAAGCCTTTCCTCTTCTCCTCCCTTCTCCTACTATCACAACAAATCCGGTAGGATCCAGAGATAACCCACCAGGTGGGAAAACAAGCCAGCTGAGAGTCCCCATCAACCTCCATCTGCTCACTCCAGGCTTTAAGCTTGAGTCAGGCTGGGCTGGGGAAGGGGAGAAAGGGGAAATATTTGCTTGAAATAAAGTTGAGTTTTGATCGTTACATGGGACTGGGCATTTCAACCACTGAAATGAGATTGTTTTATGACTAAAATTGACAGGAGGGCTTTGCAATTTTCCTAAGAGTGTCTGGAAAAGCAGTGGGAATGTGCCTGAGATTTCACCCAGGGACAAGGAAGAAACTAGCTCCTTAATAGCAGAAAAAAAAAATAAAGTTGCTTTATGATTGCACCCTATCAAATGCCAGTCTTTTTTTAACATAATGGCTGTAAGTTTGCTCCAAAAAAGACAGCCTCTGTTCCCCAACCTCTAAGAAGCCAACCACAATGCTCCTGAAATATCTCCACAGGACTTCAAACATTTCCATCCCCAGGTTCCCCTGAGCAGAAAAAGACCCTGTAGGCTCTGAGCAACTTGTCACCCACAAAAGACGCAGCAGCAAGTGATAAAGAAGAAGATTTTGTTTTTTTAAGGGTCTTCTAACCTTGGCTTTGAATTTTGAATACTCCATGGGATCCATCAGAAAGTTCTAGAGTTAAGAGCTTGTTTATCAGAGGTGGGGGAAATAAAATCAGTGCTGATTCATCCAGCTGGTCAACGCCATGGAGAAATCAAACTGGACAGAAGATGTGATAGATCTGAAAAGTGATCCGCAAGGCAGGTCTTTCTATTTTGTGGGACTCAAGTCCTAGGAAGCATGCCAAAGAATCTGTGAGTGAACTCTGGGGACTCTACACCCTGGAGTGGCAAATTGGACACCAGCTAGAGCCCCTTTCAGCATCTCTGCCGGGAGCCTTAATGTTCTCAAACCAATCTCCGAAACGAGTTATGGGCTGAGAAGAGAATTATCCTTAAGGACCATGTACATATACAATTTCAAGGTAAGCTGTGATGTGTTTTAAAACAGAGAATGTTTGTGTGTCTTTGCTAACAAAAAAGGTGCATTATAATAATTTTTCTCTCCATAATATATTGAAATATCTTAAAACTTATCTGAGGAAGAGGGATTATTATGGAGTTAACTGGTGCAGGTGATTTCAGCAGTCCTTCAAAAGCTACTGTTTATCTGTATATGATAACCTATCATACTGGGCTAGGTTATGTAATTATTAGGGAGTCTACAATGAACAGAAGTGAGGCTGCTTAAAAGTAGTCCCTGCAGAACTACTGTGGCAGACACTGGACTAAGTGCCAGGGAATGCTGATATAATGAAAAGATATGCAAAGGGGGGTGGGGTGGGGGTGTAGAAATGGAACTCTGGGAGTGAATATCTGGAGTGGGAGAATCCAAAAGTTTTCTCTTATAAATCAGTACTTTTCAAACTTAATGTGTATAGGAATTACCTGGGGATCTTGTTAAGATGTAGGTTCTGATTTAGAAGATTTGGGAATTGGCCTGAGGGAATTCACTTCTAACAACACCACCACCCATCCCCACCTAGGGATTGCACTTTAAGAAGGTCATACATTGAAGGAGATATAGAAAAAGAGGAAAAAATGTGATGAAGGGGGGACGGAGGGTTGTAAGCCCCCGGGGTCATGTCCTGATCCTGGGAAGACCCCTTAAATCCTTTAGCAACTCAATCTCCATGCAGAATTCCCTTACAAGAGTTTTCCCACCTTACTTATCTTGAATGTGTGTGGCACAGAATTAGGGGAGTGGGGCATTCTCCCCACATTTGGGGGAAAATGTCATGGCCTCAGGGCAGTGAAACCCTGGCAGCAGTGAGAGCAGTGTCCCATGGCAGTGGATGTTCTCCAAGGAGCAAAATGGAGCAGAAGAGCCAACAATGGCGAGAGCCTCAAAGGAGCTCATTGGAATGCATGTATGACATAACTGGGGATTCCTAGGAATAAATTTTTTTTTGGCGGGAGGAGGGAGTATTTTAAGAGGCATGATACGAATTAGAAAAATATGTGACCTCCAAATAATCACGTAGCCTCCATTAGAGCCAGCATTTGGATGTCAGCCCCTCAGTGGGCATCCATGCCAGTGCCTGTTAGCTAGAGAAGTAGCAACTACCAACAAAGACGGGAACACAGCATCACCCAGGCAAGGAAGGAGACCCTTGCCCCTGTGTTTTACTGCCTTCCCCCACACTAGAGGGAAAGTAAGAGAGAAGACATAGTAGTACCTGAAAGCCAGACGATGCCCCTATCTCTTCTGCTCTTTAATTATATTTTAAAATTTTTAAACATTTTTCTCTGTGAGTTTGCCTTTGTAGCCTTTGCCCATTTTCCAATTTGCTTGCATTTCCCTATTGATTTATAAGAGCTCTTTACATATATTAATAAAATGAGAACTCTTTTGTGGAAAAAAGCCCAATAGCATGAATCTTAGAGGTTACCAGCTATAGGCAACAATGATAAGGGCAGCTAGCCTTTATCAATCACTATTTCCCTAGCGTTCAGCTAAATGTTTTACATGGATTCTCATAATCCTCCTAACAAACCTATGAGGTAGGAAATGTTATCTTGATTTTATAAGAAAAGGAATCAAGGTTTAAGCAGGGCAGGCAACTTGTCCAGCATAACCTACCTTGTAATACCAGGAGTTGAACCCTGGCCCAAGCTCTGGAGAAGCAACCAGGAAAGGCATTTGGGTCCCAAGGATCCTGGAGAAGGTGCGTATTAAGGGATCAGGCTAACAGTTAAATCCACAGCCTCCTCCTTTCTTTTTTAAAAATAAATATTAATGGAGTGTGAGTGAGAACTCTGGCTGGATACTGGATAAAGAGTGGTGAGGGAAACAGATAGGGGCACGGAGCTTACAGTGTGAAGGGAGAGAGCCACAAACACAAATAAGCATGTAACAAATGTTTGTGCTATGAAGAAAAGCTAAAAGGGCATATAAGAAAGCATAATGTGTGAAGGACAGCATAAACCAAGGGACTAGGAAAGGCTTCTTTGAGTAAGAAACACTTAAACAGAGACCTGACAAATGGGAATAATAAATGAATAGGTAGGAGGGAGAAATGTTTTGGGCAGAGAAAATTGCTGATGAAGACATGAAATTGCTCCTGATGAGGAAAAAGTGAGATTCTGAACAAATGAAAGATACTACACCAAGGTAGGCAGGGGTCATTTCAGGCAATGAAGTTTTAAAATGCTCAAGAAGGGGGAGGGCTTGCGGGGGCACACCTCAGGGTCTCTACCTGTTATTGGGGTAGATGAATGAGGATTTAGTGGTTTCTGGGCCCAAGTCTCAGGATCTGTCAGTCAGTTATGGAGTCAGAATGTGACCCTTGAATGTGTGGGGATTGGGGGTCCTAAGGCAGAAACTAATCTTGGACTTTCTCTGTTTCAAGGGCCCCTAGTCTCCTGGTAGAGTATTCAGATCTCTGCTCCCTCTTCTCACCATTCTCTGCCCTAATCTGGAGAGGTCTTCTGCAATGGGATTTCCAACTGTCATCTCTACCTGGTCCCTTTCCACCTCCCCACCCTCAACGCAGGCACTTTCCTTCAAGTTAGGAAGGAATAGATCAGTTTTCTTGCTTTTACTCGAACCAACTCTACTTTCCTTTATTTACACAATTGATTTTCCATTCCTGGAATTCCATTTCCTTTTTATATTTATCTGAAAAATTCTAGAGCCCTAGAGGATAGTCTAACTCAAGTCAGAAAACTTCCCTAGATCCCCACACAATCAAAATCCCTATTTTGTCCATTATCGCTCACTCAATGCAAGCATAGCCTGCTTGCATTAAATTATTTTATGTACACTGTGTCTTTCAAAAGATAATGAACTTGTCCAGGCATGGATCATGTTAGATTCACTTTCACAGATCCAGCCTCTTGCCTGCAGTGTCTTCTCTCCTTTTCTATAGTGGGGACTATTTTTGACCCAAATTAATCAGCGGCTAGGCCATCTCTGAAATCCTCACCTCGTAGCCAAATTCCCAATTCCTATGAACATAAGGATCACCTGGGTGCTTTGTTTAGAAAGGCAGTTTCTTGGGTTCTATCCTAAAGAATCAGACTGTTCTTAGGGAAGACAATAAAAAATGTTGTTACTAACAAGAGCCCAGATAGTTCTTACCATTAGGGAAATCTGGAAAATACTGCTGAGTATACTTTAGGCCAAGGAATTATCAGGTGCACCCTAAGCTAGATGTTTGTTCTCTCACCTCCCTCTCCCATCTCCAAACCCCCATGGCTGGACAGATGTTTGCAATAGGACTCCTTTTTCAGAAACTTTCAGCCCTTTATAAGGAAGGGAGGAAATACATTTTAGATACAAAAGCATTTCAAGATGGACATTTGAAGCTGGGAAGAAAGCCTGGGCTGGAAACCTAGATTAGAGAGTTGATTCGTACAGAACAGACCAGAAATCCAAATTTGGAAAAAAATCTACATAGAACAGGCACACCTAATATATACTAGGAGCTGTTAGATGCTTTAAATATGTATATACACTCAATACAAACCTAATCCTTACAATTGTCCTTATAAAGTAGGTTTTGCTATCTCCATTTGACAGATTAGGAGACTGGGTTTCAAAGAGGTTAATTGAGACAAAGTCATAGGGTTAGTAAGCAGAAAAGTTCCCAAATATAGTGATTGTTCTTTCATCTAATATTTATTGAGTGCCTCCCAGGTGCCTTTACCCTATCTTTAAAAGTAATCTATCTTCTTCTGGATCATCCTTTAAGCTTTCTCTTTTTCTTTGGTTTTCTGCGGTTCTAGATAAGGATTTCTTTTGTATTTGTTGGGATTCATAGGGTTACTAGAATCTGTGGCTTTAATTTCTTGCTTGAAGCTGCCCTAAGTTCCTTGCCATGTGGGCTTCTCCAACATAACTGCTTCCTTTATGGGAGTGTGCTTCTCCAAAGCCATCAACGCAGAGAGACAGGAGTCTGCTACAAGACTTTTATAACATAACAATCGCAGTGTGACAGCCCATCACTTTGCCAAACTCTATTGGTCAGCTGTAAGTTACAGGTCCTTTGCCCCACATTTAAGGTGGGAGAAACACGTTAGAGTCTGTCCACCACAATCTCCTGTTAGACTCCCTACTTTGCCAGACCCTGGCTTCAATCTCTGTGTCTGGTGACCCATGCTGCTGTCAAAACAAAGATCCTCACTTGGGGAACAGACAAATGCCTTCAGGGCAAAAGTGACTTCCATGTCTTCTTATCTCTCCAAGTTTTCCCATCACTTTTGGCTCGATAATTCCTTATTGTTTGGTCATCTCTTCCTTGATTTTAAGAAAATGTTCCTTTTACTTTGTCCAGTTTTTTTGTTTGTTTTCAACAGGAGGGTTGATCCAAATAACCTAGATCACCACTACTGGACAAGAAGTCCTGATTTAGTTTTTAGAAGATTCATTTGGGCTACAGTTTGGAGAACAGCCTGTGAAAATGCAGGTGTGGAAGCAGAAAGATAAATTAGTTGGTTGTTGCAATAATTCAGGTGAGAGATGATGGTGGCTTGGTGTAAGGTGCTAACAGTGCAGAAACCCCAGACAGGAGGTGTGAATAATTTTTTAAATAGGCCCTTTATGAAAACATTTGGGGGTCTTATGTCACCATTTTCTCTCATGTGAAACAGTTAAGGCTAGACTTGTAGAGAAAACCATTAAGACTGTAAACTTACAGTGTGGGACATTTCAATATTTCAGTGTTTTTTTGCCCTTGAGGACTTCATCCTCCATTGCAACCATAGCTAGCATCAGACCATTTGTTAAACCCTATACATTTTTAGAGGACAAGTCCTGAGCTGGTAGCAAACCCCCATGTACTGTCATTGACAAGATAAAGGATTTCCCATATTTCTATAGAGAGAACAATGGGAAGATGCACCTGCATCCTCAGCGAGGTGGATGCCTCACAGAGTCCTCTGGAAGGAAGTCACTTAAGACACAGTACATTTTCACAGAGTGTGTGTAGTCTCAAATGTCCTCTCAACCACCCCTAGTTTTCTAGATTCCAGATGTTGCCATTCTATTTAAAGTTCTTTAGATCTCTGGCTGTCTGTGGTCCCAATCACCCCCGTTTACCTCCACCAGACTTGTCCCGACCTGCGGGACGTTCAACAAGAGCTCCGATACCTGTGAGGATAGAATGGTATGGGACAAGGAGGCGCGAGGAATGACAGCAAGGCAGGATAGTGATCAAGCTGCAAAATTTTATTGAAGGGGTAGAGCATATATACTTTAGGGGAAGAGGGGGTGCCTGGTAAGGTCGGGTGACT
>PVKY010006484.1:0-15919 GCA_004027775.1 Bradypus variegatus
GATATTTGGGCTGTCTTCTGAGAAACAGCATCATGGACCACCATAATGTGGATGAAATGTATATCATCTTTTTTGTGTGTGTGGCTGTGGGCACCTTTCAGTATGGCCTTCTTGGCTTTCAAAGTCTTTGCTTTGGCTTCAGTTTTGGAAGGGGCAGGAGCTTCCTTCTTAGCTTTCAGCACCATCTTTGTGAAAAGGTAGATCATATGTTTTTATCCATTCTGCCAATCTGTGTCTTTTCATTGGGGAGTTTAACCCATTAACATTCAGTGATATTACTTTAAAGGCAGTACTTCAACCATTTTATCTTTTGGCTTTTATGAGTCATATTTTATTTTTGTCTCTTTTTACACTTTCAGATACTTCTACTGGTAACCTTCATTTATATACTCTCCTCCAAGACTCTCTCTCCTGTCTTTTCCTTCAGCCTGCAGAATTTTCTTTCATATTTCTTGTAGGGCAGTTATCTTATTAACAAGCTCTCTCAGTTTTCAGTTTTTGTTTGTGGATATTTATTCAACTCACCCTCATTTCAAAGGCCAGTTTTGCCAGATAAAGAATTCCTGCTTGCATTTTTTTCCCTTTCAGTATCTTAAATGTATCATACCACTGCCTTCATCTTAAATATATCATACCTCTGCCTTCTCACCTCCATGGTTTCTGATGAGAAAACCTGGTTTCTGTTGAGTGCCCCTTGAATGTGGTGAATTGCTTTTATCATGTTGCTTTCAGAATTCTCTTTATCTTTGGCATTTGACATTCTGATTAGTATGTAACTTGAAGTAGGTCTATTTGGATTTATTCTGTTTGGAGTACATTGTATCTCTTGGATATGTATATCCAAGTCTTTCATAAGAGTTGGGAAATTTCCACCCATTATTTCCTCAAATATTCTTTCTGTTCCTCTTCACTTCTGTTCTTCTAGGATTCTAGTGACATGTATGTTTGTTCACTTCATGCTGTCATTCAATTCCCTGAGACCTTGCTCATTTTTTTCCATTCTTTTCTCTCTGTGTTCTTCTGTCTGTAAGATTTCAGATATCCTGTTTTCTAATTCACTGATCCATCCTTCTGTCTGTTCAAATCTGCTGTTGTATTCCTCTGGTGTATTTTTAGTCTCATTGATTGTGTCTTTCATTCCTGCAAGTTCTGTTATTTTTCTTTGCATGCTTTCAAATTCTTCTTTATGCTCAGCCAGTGTCTTCTTAATATCCTTTATCTCTTTAGCCATATTTCCCTTCATCACCTTGAATTGATTTAGGAGATTTGTTTGAATATCTTTGATTTAATTATTCCAAATTCGGTGTCTCCTCTTTTTAATTTGTTCCTTTGACTGGGCTATATCTCCCTTTGACTGGGCCTTTATCTTCCTGTTTCTTAGTATGGCTTGTAATTTTTTTGCTGATGTCTAGGCATCTGATTATCTTGATGTGTTTACTCTGATAGTTTCTTTTGCTTAAGGTTTATTGTTGATCAGCTTTCTGTTAAATCTCTTCTTTGACACTTGGTTCAACTTATTCTAGACCTTTAGAATTACCCATGTTTAACTGATCAAAACAGGGCCAGGGACTCATGAAGGGGGTGCAGACCCATTCCAAAGGGCCCTGCAGAGAAGATCAGAAAAGATGCCAAACCCCCTTTTTCCCCCCACCTCCTCTAAGATGCACTTTCCTGGCCTGCCCAGCAGATGGCACTCCCTGGCAAACCTTTCCCCACTGCCCTAAGGAGGGAGTGCATTCTTTCAACATCCACCAGGCAGTGTTGAAACAATGACCACAGAGATCCCAGTTCTGAGCAGGTTAGAACCGCAATTCAGAGTTGGAAACTGGCAGTCTAAATTTGCCAATCAGAAGCCATACTCAGCATTGAACCGTGTCCTCATCTGATTCCAAGGGAGGAAGACCTCCACACCCCTCTCTGTCTGTGGCAGCCAGCCACGGACTGTATTTGAGCAGAGCAAGATTTGAGGGTGGGGGATGGGCACTGGCCACTTCCACAAAAGCAATTCACTCAGAGTGGCTTCTCAGCCTCCCCATCCTGCTCTTTCCTGGATGCTGCACAGTGCTCCCCTGATTTCTGCCTATCTACTGTCTGTTTTGAAGAAGTGTGTCCTGTATCTCACTACTCCATCATCTTCCCCAGAAGCTCTCTCAGAAATCAATTTTCAATTATTTTTGAAGTGCATTTTTGCAATTTAAGCACTGAAAGGGACAATTGGGGACATAAAATTCAATACCCCCTGTGATGGTTAGTTTCATATGTCAACTTGGCCAGGTGAAGGTGTCCAGGTGTTTGGTCAAGCAAGCACTGGCCTAACTGTTACTGCAAGGACATTTGTTGCTGGTTAATAAATCAGAAGGCTGGTTTATTCAATCATCAGTCAGTTGGCTGCAGCTGTGACTGATTATATCAATGAAGGGCGTGTCTTCCACAATGAGAGAATGCAGTCAGCTGGATTTAATCCAATCAGTTGAAGACTTTTACGTGAGGCATATAGAGGACTTTCACTTCTTCAGCTAGCCAGCAAAGTGTTTCCTGAGGAATTCATTGGAGTTGCCAGTTCGCTGCCTGAGTAGTTCATCGAACACCTTCATTGGAGTTGACAGTTTGCTGCATGCCCTACGGAATTTGGACTCATGCATCCCCACAGTTATGAGACACTTTTATTAAATCCTAAATTCATAAATATCTCTTACTGATTCTGTTTCCCTAAAGAACCCTAACTAATATACCCCCTCATCCAGTGGGGCAATCCTCTCCAAAGTCTGACAGAAGATTATCCAGCATGAGCTTGACCTGGTCCTAACTCTGCCACTGAGAACAAATATACTTCTTCCTCCTCAAATATGTGAGGACTGGCCTCATAACCTCACCAAGGCTCCTCTTTGCCAGGTTAAATGATTCCTTTTCCTCTCTGGCCTGGTGCCCAGACCCTCTTCATCTAGATGACCTTCCTGTGGATACTCAGAGGTTGGTCACTGTCCTCTATAAAAGAACCACCAGCATGGAACACTGAGTGGAGTGGAACCCTGGTCTCCTTTGATCCAAATGCCATAGGAAGAGAGCAGAATGGAGCATGCATTAGTTCCCTACCTGCTAAAACAAACAGCATATGCTTAAAAGGAATTTATTGGATCCTGGTTTCAGAGGCTAAAAGAATTGCTTCTTCCTGGGGTTGGTATTTTCTGGCTGGCTGACAAACTTGGAGTTCCTTGGCTTTTCTGTCATGTGGCAATGCACATGGTGGTAGCTTCTTTCTCCTCTGAGTTCCACTGATTTCCAGCTTCTGGCTGCTCCTTATCACTTCTCTCTGTGTGTCCAATTTCCTTTGCATCTAAGGACTTCAGCCATATTGGATTAAGGCTACTCTCACGCAATTTGGCCATACCTTAACTAATAACATCTTCAAAGGTCCTGTTTACAAATGGGGTCACACCCACAAAACTAGGGGTTGGGACCTGAACATGCCCTTTTAGGGGAACATGATTCAATCCTCAACAGAGTGCTTAAGAGTCTACTCTTAATCCCAGCTGTACTACTTTTACTTGCTATGTGACTTTGCCAAGTGACTTAATCTTTCTGTGCTTCAGTTTCTTCTAATCAGCTAAATAGGAATGATAATCATTATAGTCCCAATCACTTAGGGCTGCTACAAGGTTTGAGCTATGAAGCATCCACATTGTGCCAAGCACAAAATAAACCCTATTCTAGTTTGCTAGTGCTGCCAGAATGCAAAACACCAGAGATGGACTGGCTTTCATAAAAGGGGGTTTATTTGGTTACACAGTTACTTACAGTTTTAAGGCCATACATCAGTAATCGGGTACCTTCACTGGAGGATGGCCAATGGCATCCAGAAAACCTCTGTTAGCTGGGAAGGCACGTGGCTGGCATCTGCTCCAAAGTTCTGGTTTCAAAATGGCTTTCTCCCAGGACATTCCTCTCTAGGCCACAGCTCCTCATCAAAATGTCATTCTCAGTTGCACTTGGGGTGTTTTTCCTCTCTTAGCTTCTCTGGAGCAAGAGTCTGCATTCAACAGCTGTCTTCAAACAGTCTCTCATCTGCAGCTACTCTCTCAGCTTCTCTGCATTCTTCAAAGCATTCCTCTCAGCTGCACTTCAAAATGTCACTCACAGCTGCACTGAGTTCCTTCTGTTTGTCAGCTCATTCATATGGCTCCACTGATCAGGGCCCACCCTGAATGGGTGGGGCCATGCCTCCATGGAAATTATCCCATCAGAGTTATCACCCACAGTTGGGTGGGGCTCATCTCCATGCAAACAACCTAATCCAAACATTCCAACTCAATCCCCACTAATATGTCTGCCCCACACGATTGCATCAAAAAATATGGCTTTTTCTGGGGGACATAATACATTCAAACCAGCACAAACCCCATACAAATGTTTGTTAGAAAAAGTTGTGTCTTTATCAATGAAACCCAAGTTTGCTTTTGAGCAGCTACTTCATACTATGGTTCAGTAGGAGCTAGTGGTCCATTAAAACCCCCAGGCTGCTTAGTGAGTCCACTCCATCTTTTAGTTTTTTTGACTCTTTAAACCTAAATTTGGTTTTAACCCTTTCACCCTACTGTGAGGCCAACATTCTAGCATTTCTTGTCCAGAAATGGTTCGCATAGACACTCTCCCAGATTTATGGTTGCTGCCACTCTAATCAATGTCTTCTCTATGTCTTTCTCCTGATGAGTGATATCAAGGGGAGAAGTAGGGACAAGGACGAGCCTTGTTTTATGTCCTGTACCCTTTCCCCCTCCTTACCCTTAGGTATAGTATGAGACTTTGTAAAATGCCTCTGCCAAAGCAGGACACACTGTAGACTGTCTGCTAATGGGGTCTACAGGGGTTGGTGACTCTGACTTATTTGTAGTTCCCTAGCTTTTGGAACCCCAGTTTATACACAGCCACCTTGCTGTGAGGACTAAAGGGGACTGTGTGCTAGAAAACACCTAACCAAGCTGCTGGCACACCCAAGACATAAAAAGATCAAACATAAAAGATGCAGAGATGAATTTTGATTGGTGAAAGACCCCAGCCTCTGCGGACCTAGAGAAATGAGGAGAGGAGAGGTTGTATTTCCAGAATGTGCTGATGATAAAATTTCCAAGATGAAAGAAGGTGAGCACCATTGTGAGCAGAGTGGGGTTCCCTGGAAGGATGAGTGGGGTCAGCTGAGGATAGGTGTGCACATCATGCAAAGGTGGCAGGATAAACAACCCAGAACAACACACACACACACACACACACACACACACACACACACACACAGCAAAACAATACTTATCCTTGCACTCTAATAGTTTCTCTTCCCTTCTATTGAATTTTTTTTTAATATGTTGGTCACAACTCACTAAACTGACATCACTACCCTCTAAGTTGTGACAAGTTTGAAAAGCATGGGATATGGCATTCCTTAATCTTCAGCCCAGTAAATTGTTAGAATAACAAAAGAAGTCAGTTTGACATAAATTTCCTTTGTAAATCCTTTCCTAGATGGTCTTCAGCTATCTTTAAGAATTTTCTCTGGAATGATGCCGGGATGCAATATTTCCCTCTTTTGAAGTCTCCCAACTCTGCTCTCATTCCTGCTCAAAGGTGACAATAACTCCTTTCACTGTGATAGGATGAGCTTTTTGTGGGCCTTCCACAATCTGGTCCGGTGTCAGGTTCAAGACCTTAATGGCATTTGGACTGGCTTGTCATTTTGAAAAGAAAGAAACTGGGAGCAATTCTGCCTTCTATCATCTGTTAATATACCTCGTCTTCCTTGAGCATTGGATGATTTTCCTGATTGGAACAAGACTCCTTGTCGTGGGATCCCCAGCTCACAGTGCTCTGTCACCTTCTGCACCTTATCCCTGCAGGACCAGGCCACTTTCCTGCATCCGCTTCTTGATGATGTGCCCCACATAGTGTACCTAAAGGACACTGGGCTCACAGACCTAGATTCTAGGCCCCAACTCCCCATTATTAACTGAGGGAGTCAACTTGGGAAACTTATTTAATATCTCAACCTAATTTGCTCATTCATAAACTGGAAATATTACTACTAGCCCCTGAGGTTTTAAGAAGAATTAATGTATATACGGGAGTGCCCTTCTCTTCCCTGGAGTAGCATGCACACTCTTCCTCAAGGTCCCTTTCTCTTTCAGAGGCCCCTGAGTGTTTCAGTGTCAACAGATTAAATCTGGAGTCATGGGGTTCCAAATGCTGCAGAAGCTTCCTCAAGGTCCCTTTCTCTTTCAGACGCCCCTGAGTGTTTCAGTGTCAACAGATTAAATCTGGAGTCATGGGGTTCCAAATGCTGCAGAAGCTACAAAACCTCAAAAACAAGTTTCTAATGGGGCTAGTCTTTGCGGTCCTCAATTAATTACACACAAAGGATGGAAAAGGGAGGGGAAATAAAGCGCAATTTCTCTCTAGTCTGAAAGATGCCCTAAAGGCAACCTCCCCAATCCAAACAAGATGAATGAACTATTTGTCCAGGGTTCATTCTGAGAGCTCTGCGGACTGCAGGGGGCGGGTACCCGGGGGCCAGGGGACAAAGCAATTTCTCCTAGAGGGGCAGGGGAGGACTCTCTCAGCTGCAGGACGCTGCAGTGACAGGCAGGCCCGAGGGAGAAAAGTTTTCTCACCCGCGGGAGAAACTGTGACCCAGACGCCAGAGCCGAGCAGAGAGGAGGAAGCCCACCCAAATCCCGAGCGTGGCCGCTTTCAGCCTTTTCTGACACCGGTCGGCCCGCCGGACACACGCACATGGGTGGGCTGCGGGGAAGGCTTTTAATTTGGGTGCTCTCCGTGGAGTCCAAACTCGTCCCTCGGGCACCCTCAAATCCCGGTTCCTTCGCCTTACAGCGCCATCTTCCAAAACACCCCCAAACTAAAACCCACTCCCAAACCCAAGCAATCCCTACTGCCCTCACCGTTGCCGGACGCGCCTCACCCCTGGGTGCCCCATAGGCTTTGCCCGCCCCTGGGTGTCCCATCCCTCTCAAGTTACCGGCTGGCGCGCCCGGGCCGGCGGGCTGCACCCCTGTGGTTCGCGACTCCTTCGAGGTGCGCGGGCGCCGCCGCCTCTGGTGGCCTCTGGTGCCTCTGGCCGCCTCTGGCCGACCGGTCTCAGTAAGTGGCTCCCGGCACCGCGGTGCAACTGAGAAGCGCGCTCCCGACCGCAGCGGAGGCGGAGAGGCGCGGCGCGGGGTGCAGGGGCCGGGGCTGCAGGGCGGGGAACCGCTTTCCCCAGCCAGGAGGGCGCAGCGGCGATGAGGAGGTGATCCTTGCAGAACCATTCATTGCCTGCTCACTCTGTCGGCTCTGAGTCAGGATAAGAACCTGCCCCCGGAAAGGCAAAAAGAAGCAAAGAGAATCCTCTGCCCTGCCGGTCTCTGCGTTGGGTCCTACTACCTACCCAACTTTGGTTAACAGGAGCTCAGGAGCTGAGGGAGAGGGAGTGAGGTTATGAATGCAATCCTTTGCATTTGGTTTAAGTTCAGTAAGGCCAGGACACTCCATAATGTGTCTCTTAAATTGCAATCTGGATTTTAGTTCTTCCTTCTGCTTACTGTAGGCAGCCAAATGTCCCCCAAACAGGGCTCAAGAGTGAGAGGACTGAACCAGAAGTAGTTTCAAGTTTGCAACTCTTGCTCACTCCTTCTCCCTTCCAGCAAATACTGAGTTGATGTTCCAAGCCAGGCTCTGAGCTGGGTGCTGGGGACATGCCTCCTGTAAGTTATATTGTAGGTAAGAGGCAGGCAATAAACATAACAAGTAAATAAAACATGCGTTGTGTGAGATAGTGATAAGTACTGTGGAGAAAAATAACATAGGAAAGGGTTGGGGTTGGGGAGAGGCAGTTGTAAAGCCGGTGGTGGGAGAAAGCTTCCCATTGAAGGTGGCATTTGAGTAAAGACCTGAAGATGAAGAGCAAGTCATGCTGGTGTCTAGGGTGAAAGTACTTGCCATGCACCAGGTGCTGAGATGTTCCTTCCTGTATAGTCTTTTCTTTTACTGCTCACAGGCGCCATACCAGGCAGGGATTATTACTATTTCCATTCACAGATGAGGAATCTGTAGCTTAGGGAGGTTGAATGACTTGCCCAATGTCACATATTAGTCAATGGAGGAGAAACTCAGGAAATCTGTTGCCCCAAAGCCTTAGTTTAACCAGGACCATATTGCAGTGGGGAAAATGCAGCTGGCGGTGGTGTGACTAACTCAATCTGGTGGCACCAGAAAAGGATTCCTGGAAATGACATCTGATTCACTGATGTGTTTTACACTACTTTCACTAACACATGTAAAATGAATTATTTTGCAAATCATCTTTACAGCATTAATGCATATTCCTCAGCCTCGCCATAGCCTAATTCTAAATAACATAATTTGACCATCTGTAATGAGATTTGTTAGTCCTTCTGTAGCTCTACAAACTGCACCCAGATGCACATTCCTGTTTGGGGGATGTGGTCCATCACCCATAGAACCTATACTGCATGTTCTCAGGGCGCGGTGAAGCCATTCTGAGAAGAGAGGGGCAGAAGTGTGGCTGCTGAGACTTCACTGCACAAACACTCTCTTCTTAGCTGGTGTCTGGTTGCCTCGTTTGGGGTGCAGTGCCAATGGATCATGAGGCAGAGAGCCAGGATACATTGTACTCTGTGGAAAAGGCAGTTTCAGAACCAAAACCGCAGCATCCAACAGAAACAACATCAGTAAAATGGCAGAACTCACAGTTCTCTCCCAGGTAACTCCACCTTTCCATGGCTGCAGCCATTCCCTCCTTCTCTTCCCCAGTGCCAGCAACATCTTCCTAGCTTTCCTTCAAAGCCCATCTCAAGGGCCACTACTTCCAGAAAGCCTTCCTCACTCCACTTCTCCAGCTATAAATGAGCTCTCAATATAAAATCTGACACTTGTCTTATGGTACACGTAATATTCTACTTCCTTTTAGAAATTTTATGTATAAATATATTAACTCTTCTATAGGCTTGATTATATTTAATTTCTCCTCAGGTCTTAGCATTGTGCCTTATAGCCGGTGGACATAATGAGTGTATTTTTATTGTTGTTAATAAATTAATCTAAAAGAATATAGATTTGTTATCCATTAATTTTGTACTTTAATTCAAATATAACTTCAGAGCATTCAGAAATTTACTGACAAGATCGAGTTATATCTAACTATATCTGTTGTATGTTGACAGTAAATTGAAATGTTTATCTTCAGGTAAATTTTATTTGCCCCATTTTCAGATTGGAAAGCTGAGGCTTAGAGTAATCTTCCCATGGTCACAATACATTGACTATCAATGACTACATTGATAAAGCTGGGATTTAAACCCAGGACTGCTTCATTTGAAAATGTATTCTCTTTACCAAAATCTTATACTATCCTTCAATGAGTCATGCATTCATGCATGCATTCTTTTGATATTTCAACAAATAGAAACATTTACTGTGCTCAGCTCTTTACCAGTCACTGAAAACAGCAATGATTAAAATACAGTGCTTGCCCTCAAAATTGCTTACAACCCAGAAGGAGCAGAAGTAAGGAAATAACCAAAATTTGGACTATATGTATTATAAAAGAGATGCATAGAGGCCATATAGGAGCAATTTGTTTTATCTTAGGCAATGGGAAATATGAGATGACAATAAGGATTCACTGAGAAGACAGAATGTAATTTTAATTTTGAAGGATATAATAATAGCTTGTCAAAATGTTAATGAAGAAAAGCATATGCTAGGCAGAGGAAACAGCATATGCAAAAACATGGAAGCCCGGAGGCATAAAATGCATTCAGATGGCTACGATAATTCGGGGAGCTGCAGTATGGTGAAAGTGGTATCGAAAAGAAGCTGGAGTCCATTACCCCCTGAAAATTCATGAATAATCATGGGTGTTTAAATATGTGAATTTTTCAGGGGAAAAGTTCAATAGCTTTAGTTAAATGCTCAGAGGTCAGTGGCTCATGAAAGGGAAAGATTTCCTGTATCAGAGGTAAAGAGACTGAAGACGGCAAGACCAATGGAAGGAATGAACAAGGTGGTGGCCGTAGGAATGGTGAAACAAGAAGTGTGGTGGGCACTTAGGAGAGACCCAACAAGACTTGGGGACAAGAAGAAGGAGGTCTCTGGGAGGCTGCCAGGTTTCTGGCTTGACAGGCACCAACTGAGTTAGAAAATGAAAGTTGAGGTAGAAACTTCTGAATTCAGTACTGGACGTGTTAAGTTGAGAGCTTGTGGGCTGTGCAAGTACAGATTTCACATGGGCATTTGTAATATTCGGTGCTGACTACATAATTTTCAGGGCCCCTTGTTTTAAAAAGGAGGGAAAAAATGCTGTTAAAAATATTAAAATATATATATATATTTCCCTTTCTTCCTCCATCTCTCCCTCCGCCTGTCATGGTGTTTTTGTTTTTGTTTTTGCTATTTAATAGCTAGACAAGTGCAGACCCTCCCAGGGACCCCAAGATCTGCCAAGACTAGTTGCGCTGGCATAAGCATGTGGCCCACCAGGTTCTCCGTCCAACTAGAGGGCATGCTGACCCAGGGTAGGAGACGGGGATGTCAGTTTTCCTTCCCACTGCCTGCTGACCAACTCAGTGCCCTCAGAAGACCCCCAAGGGATTGCAACATCAGCCAAGATATGCTGGGTACATGGATCAGGGGTGGGTATGAGGCTTGCCTCAGGCAAATTGTCTCTGAACATGCAGTGGCTCTGCCAGCCCGGGGCAGGGATGGCTGGACCCGACCCTCCTGGCCCCGGCACCAGGTCCCTGCTGGGGGCAGAAGGAGGAGAAAAGAACGGGAATGCTGGGCAGCCAGCACACCAGGAGACAGGGTTGCTGGCAGCTAGAATAGGCCTCAGGAACAGGTCCTTCGTGAGCTAAAGATCCGACCCCTCAGTGCACGCTCAATTGTCCCATCAGACTTCACTTACAAAACACAGATTCAAAGATAAAATTTTTAAGAATTTCAAGATGGTGACTGCAGGGCATTAAATCCCCAAGTGAGCGTCCTTCTAATCATGGAGTTATGTGCAACTGCACTGCTCACATGCCAGAAGCCAGGTTCTGGTAACTGTGGGTTCTGGTAATGTGGGAACAACAATCGGAAGACAACTTGGGATCCATCAGTGGAGAGGTGTGGTTGAAACTGTAGGAATGGTGAGATTGCTCCCTGGGAACATGAAGCGATGAGAAAAGAGGGATGATGTCAGAAGGTCGAAGCAAAGAAGGAAGACAGAAAAGAGCAATTAGATAGGAGGTGAGCAGAAGAGGGTAGAACCTGATGGAGGAATGGGCAATAGTGTCTAAGGTGCAAGGTCACGTGATTAAGAACCGACATCCATTGGCCTTAGTGTGGACAACATGGTAAGTGGCAACTGTGACCAGGTTGCTACTGGTTAAGGAATAAGGACTCCAATTACAGGCTGCTTCCCCAAGGAGGCTGGGGAAGGACGAGTGAAGCAGGCTACTGAGAATCGTTGTGCAGGTCTATGGAAGGACCAGGGGACGGGTTGGCAGGAAGCCGGGCAGAGGTGGGGTGGCTGAAATCCAGCCCACCTGCACCCACTTGCAAGAAGGACTTATGGAAGATCTCCAAAAAAAGGCATTAATAGACCTAACCCTGAATAATGGAGCTCTAGCTAGAGCTTTTTTCACTAGCTTCATGAGAGCAGCAACTCTTCTGTTTTGATCCATTACTGGGAACAGTGGGTGCCTGGCACATGGCAGACTAAGTAAATGTATGTTGATTAAATGAATGGGATGCAGGCTCAAGGGAAAGGTTGACTTTATTTTGTTTTATTTTTATTCATTCATTTGTTTTAGGTGGGAGAGGCTTGAGCAACTTTATAGATTGAGAGCAAAGACCCAGAGGAAGAGAGAAATGGAAGACAGGTTTGAGAGAGGAAATAATTGATGAAATAAGGTACCAGAGAAAACAGTAAGAAAATAAATCAACATAACTGCTGGAGAAATGAAATCTGAATCATCCTTTGAGAAAGTCAATCATTTATTCATTCAGTGGTGAGTATCTTGCATTATCCTGGGCCCTAGGGGGATGGGGAACTTCAGGGGGCAGGGTGGATACAAAAGAAAATAAAAGATATATCCCATTCCATCTGTTTGAGATGACACAATCTAGTAAGAAATTTCTCATGGAGAAAGATATATAATAAAACACAGCAAGTATGTTCCCAAGTGTCTGGGTAATAAAGATTTGGAGACAGAATAAACTGGGAGAATACCAAGAGGCAGTAGGAAAATCCACTGCAGAGGTGGAGAGGAGATAGTGAAAGGAAAGTAGAAAGAAAATAAGGGATCATGGGCTCTGGCATGTTCTGTTGGCAATGGGCAGGCTAGCAGCTCCCCAGATCCAGAAAGCAGGGGTTCAGTGTTGGCTCAAGACCTGGGACAGCTCCGCTTATTTTCCAGCTGATTAGGATCCATGCCAATGAGTCCAGAAGGAAGCAGTAAAATCCAAACCTGTCTCTGAGAAGGATGCAACTCTAATAGCTAATGTATCTGGACAAGGAAACCTTGGCAGTTTGCCAGTGATTCCAATAACAAGGCAAGGATCAACTAAAGAAAACAATAAGAAAGAAAAAACTGTATTGTTTTCAGATGTTGAAATATATAAATGAAACAGTTACCTCCCTAACTTGATTGTTCTCCATAGAATAGAATAATGTATCACCCATCCAAATCAGAGATAAAACCACACACACACACACACACACACACACACACACACACACACACACACAGCTACCTCACTAGCTAGTCATCGGAGGGAGCAGCCAGTACAACTCATTTCACAAACAGAGTTTCCTCCTGTTCAATTAGGTTTCAGAAAATAAATAGGAGGATGAGTGTTCATGAATCTTTCCTATCTTATTAATGGCACTAGCTCTCTGCCTGTTTTCTTAGGTAATTTAGATTAAGGTCTTTTTCTTTCTTACTCTTTGGAATAAATTGAATTTCATTTGCCTTTTCTGGCTTCTGTACTGTTGCTCTTTTTAAATCACCACAATTATTCCTGAATATATGTAAAGTTTTGCTTTCACTGGCCAACCCTTTTATTCCGTGGAGCATATACCAGGACATGCCATGCATACACATGTGCTCACACACAGCACCTCTTCCTAATGTCCATTCCATTCATTCCCTTCCAATGCTTGAGCATTTGCTGGGAGATTTCCTCTTGCTGTTAATCCCATTGTTTCTCTGGTAAAACTGCACACACTTCCGCCCACAGAGCATGGCAATAGGCAGACAAAACATCTAAAGTATTTTAGTTCGTGTTTGGAATTCAATCAGGAAGATGGAGCTGCAAGTCCCTCTGAAATGTCAACCAGAATAAATGTGAAACTCTGAGACAGGGTACACAAAGGAGAAACTACAGCCTTATGGTGATAAGCTACAGCTCTAGGCGTTACCGCTCACATATTTCTTTTCTCCCAAAATTGAATTTTGCATTTTGGAATGAATTTCCAGTGGTCTCTTATTTACTTACCAGCACACAATAATGAGGAAGCTTCATTTTATTGGCTCTAGGTTCCTTGACTCTCTGACAACAAATGAGAAAAAGAGACTGGCTTGTCCTGGTTCCTTGCTTTTTGTTATTCCTTAAATTATATCATAGCCAATATAAACCATGCAGGAATTATTCCAAAATGGAAAAGTATTTTGATTCCAGCTTTGACATCGGAGGGTGCAGCCATGAGGGATCTCCCACATGTATTCATGTCTCCCCTTTTCGTCTGCATGCCTGAATCCCTGTGTGGCAATCCCCCACCCCCACCACCAAGAAGATGAGGTCTCGCAGCCCTGTGTGGCTTCCTCTTCCCAGGCAGCCCAGATATCTTCCACCTTTCCCTCCCTGGTCCCCTTGCCTCAGGGGAATTGTGTGCACACCATCCTTACACTCAGGGGTTCATCCTCTGGTTTCAGTTTATGAGCAGGCCGTTGTATCTCTGCCACCATAAAATACAAACTGACCCTGTTTCAGTCCCCAGAGTGCCATCTGCAGAGATTAAACAGGAGCCCACCACCACCTGTCTTGTCTTTCTAGAATCCCCGCAGGCTCCGTAGCCCTACGGGTCCAGGACCTCCAGTATGTCCCAGGCCTGTTGCTCCTCCCTCATCTCCTGGAAGGTCACCACTCAGCATCAGGCAGGCAGGCTGGGGAAGGCTGTCTCCCCTTCTTGGCCACAGTTCTGTCACCCTCAGCCACCTCCCTTTGGACCTTTCTTGATGACTCACATTTCTTTACACACACACACACATGCACACACAATTTTAATTCATTGCAATTTTACAATTATCTAGAGATGGAAGCTAATAGTATTAAAAGCCCTTATTCCATAATCTGTCAAGTGCTTTGCAACTATCACATTTAATCCTTGAAACAATCCTAGAAGAAAGCTATTACTATTATTCCCATTTTACAGATGAGGAAACTAATGCTTAACAAGGGTGAGAATATGCCCCTATATGCTGAAAGCATTCAGCATACTTCTGCCTCTCCTCAAATTATCTCTAATATGCTTCTCAATACTTCTGACACCACCAAGATGCAGGTCTCTATTTTGTAGAAACTGACTCAACCAAAGAAGATGAATAAGGAGGAGATGTACGTATGTGTCTTCATGTGTTTGTGTCTCACAGACACATATCTCAGAAAGAAATGTTGAAATAAATATATAAACACTTTAATCTTTTATTATTTTAAAAGGAGTAGCAACACTTTATAGAAAACTAAAAAGAAGAAAAGAAAATCATCTATAACTCTATACTACCCTAAAACTACCACTGATAGCAATTTGCATTTACTTTTAGACTGCTGTAAAACATGGCTGTTTACATAGTAATCATGTGGTACCAACATATTTTCATATTGATTTTTCCACTTATTGCCATTATATTGAAGGCATTTTCTGTTTTATTATATAGTCTTTATAATCATCAATTTTAATAGCTGCAATAATTCATTGAGTAGGTGACATAATTTCTTTATCCCATTATTGTTAAAAAGTTAGGTGGATTCCAGCTTTTTTCCTACTGTAAATATTGCTGCAATAATAGTTATATCTGTCTTATAAAATGACATATTTGACAAAAATGTACAATAGTTATTCTTTCTGTATCTTAATATTAATTTTACATTTGCCGACTACTTTTCAAATGTCCACCAATAGGTGGTGCCAGCAGTGGCCATCTTTGCAAAAGCCTACTATGTAATCAGCAGACATATGCTGATAAAAATTTTTGCTGCTGTTTTTGTTTAAAACTCCTAAATGTCTGCATATCTTATTAACAAGAAATACAGTGGTGAAGTGCCTAAGCTTGCACCTAACTATGGCCTGGGCACGAGAAATTTCAGGGCAGGGAGAGATGAGAATTACTTTCAGACATTTGAAGGGCCAGGAGCTGAGAGAGGATTGTTCTGTGGCAACAGTGGAGGCAAGTTCCAGCAGAGAGAGGGGGCTCTCCTGCCAGCTGGCCCAGAGAGAGCCCCCTCAGCAGCAATGAAGTGGAACAGGTTGGACAAGCACCTGGAGGGATCGCATCAAGTGAATTCAAGTCACTCTGCAAGGTTGGACCAGATGACCTTTAAGATCCCTTCCTGCCCTGAGATGCTGTAATTCAATAAATTATACAAAATGCTTTCTGTTTTCCCTTTTGTAAAATTTAAAATAATTAATTAGCATAATTTTAGAACATTGAAAGTGAAAGGTGAGTTGGTGTATGATAATATGCATTCATTCAACAAATATGTTTTGAGAATATATCATGATTCAGGCTTGGGTTCAGAGGCTGGTTTTGCAAGAGTGAGCAAAAACAGACCAAAATTCTGCTTTCTTGGAGCTTACAAATACCTAATACAGTTT